>CAUYON010017333.1:0-19168 GCA_963573935.1 Arctocebus calabarensis
AGGGGTACAATGTGCAGGTTTCATATACGATTTGAGATGTTTTCATCAGAATGTTTAACATAGCCTTCATGGCATTTTCTTAGTTATTGTATGAAGACGTTTGTATGCTGCATTTAGTAAGTTCCACCTGTACCCTTCTAAGATGCACTGTAGGTGTGGCCCCACCAATTACCCTCTCTCAATCCCAACCTTCCCCCTTCCCTCCTTCCCGTATTCTTGTGCTACAGTTGGGTTATAGTCTTAATATGGAATCTTTAAATTCGTTTCATAATAGGGCTGAGTACATTGGATATTTTTTCTTCCATTCGTGAGATACTTTGCTAAGAAGAATATGTTCCAGCTCCATCCATGTAAGCACAAAAGAGGTAAAGTCTCCATCTTTCTTTAAGGCTGCATAATATTCCATGGTGTACATGTACCAAAGTTTATTAATCCATTCGTGGGTCGATGGATACTTGGGCTTGTTCCATGACTTGGCAATTATGAATTGAGCTGCAATAAACATTTCGGTAAAGATGTCTTTGTTGTAGTGTGATTTTTGGTCTTCTGGGTATATATCTAGTAAGGGAATTGTAGGGTCGAATGGAACGTCTATTTTTAGCTCTCGAAGTACTCTCCAAACATCCTTCCAAAAGGAACGTATTAGTGTGCATTCCCACCAGCAGTGTAGGAGTGTTCCCTTTTCTCCACATCCATGCCAACATCTCTGGTTTTGGGATTTTGCTATGTGGGCTAGTCTTACTGGAGTTAGGTGATATCTCAGGTAGTTTTGATTTGCATTTCCCTGATGATTAAGGATGGTGAGCACTTCTTCATGTATCTGTAGGCCAGGCGCCTGTCTTCTTTAGAGAAGTTTCTCTTCAAGTCCTTTGGCCACCCTGAGATGGGATCACTAGTTCTTTTCTTACTAATACGTTGGAGCTCTCTGGTTATCAAACCTTTGTCAGAGGCATAACTTGCAAATATTTTCTTCCATTCTCAGGGCTGTCTGCTTGCTATACTAACTATGTTCTTAGCTGTACAGAAGCTTTTTAGTTTGATCAGGTCCCACTAGTTTATTTTTGATACTGCTTCCATTGCCTGGGGAGTCCTCAGTTTGGCTAATTGTTATCCTTACATGTTTTTATTGATTTTGCATGGAAGTAGGGTAAGAAAAAATTGGAATAAAGCTAAATTACTGGTGATCATATTGTGTTTAGGATGAGTGTGGATTTTATAACAGCCCCAGCTGTCCAAAGATGAAGCAAACTATTACAGATGGATGGTGTTTGTTCCCTGTAATTAAAGATATTCAAGCAGAGTAGCCTCATCCCATAGATTAGATTTAGAGAGAGCTCACACTTAACGAACTTGAAGATCTGATCTAACCCTGAAGTCTTTTATTTTAAAGACTGGAAAGAAGAAAAAGGTGATTCTTGGAGTATCCTTTTCCCACTGATGCCTGCCTTTTATTTAGAATGATAACATTTTAGCTGACAGAGACTGAAGATCATATGAAAAACGAAGTTGAAATTTAGGAAATGATATTATCCCTCCCTCCCCAGCAACACACTCTGTGGCCATCCACGGACCACAGCATAAGGTCCCAACTCCTCAGTTGTCAACAAATATTTGTTAAGGTTTAACTACGCGGCAAGCACTGTTTTCAACCTTGCTACTTTCAACAGCAGCAAACAAGGATAAACAAGGGCTTTCTTCTCGTTGTGATGCCATTCATCATCCGGTCGCTAGATTTACATGTATGTGTTTAAATGCATGTGTGTGCCTTGAACATATGCACAGTATGAATATATTGAATCATGAGTATTATATCCATCAGCTAAATTTTGTGTGTTATTACCATTGAAAAAAGATAGGGAATAAAATGCAGTGATTGGGAAGCTGTATTTCCTTTGTTTACACATTTGCATTCTTTTGGCCCTTGAATGATTATACCAAAGTGACAGCGGTTGGTCAACCAGAAACCAGGAATTGGCTGAATTTTTGCAGGATATTTATTCATTCATTAGGGTGGTCTTCCAGGAAACAGAACAACAAACAGACCATTTTACAAGCAGTGTTATAGAAATATACACAAAGAGGCATTCTGGTTGAAAGTAGAAACTTTTGACCTATACAGAAAAGTCTAAATGTGAGTTAGGCTATACCAGTAGTTTTGACTAAGAAAGTAAATAAGGAATTGTAAAAAGCTGTTTTTAAAATAATAGCATAAGAAGCTAACTGCATACGTTAAAATCCAATTAATTATTCTTCTAAGGACAATTAACTGCTGCAGAACTAAAAGCACCCTTCACTGAGAATATTAGTGATCTCTGTGAAAAAACTGGATGAGCGATGCTGTTTGTCTTAAAAATCTTTTTGAAAAATTCAGAGTACGGTTTTTTCCCCACAGCATTGAGATTTGTCACCAATATTTTTCTTTCTAGATACCCAATAGCAATGAAAATTTCACCCAGTGAGGAACTAACTACTTGTTACACAAATTCTAATCTCCTCTGAACATTTCCATAGGTGGAAAATCAAAACCTAGATTTTAAACCCTAGATTTTTGTATTTTTGTAGTTAACACAAAAATGTTATGATATTTTTAGAGGTTGATTTTTCCATTAATACATCTATGTTGTAAGTGAAAGATGATTGTATATATTTTGGGGGGGGGTGAGGATTTCATAAGCACCATTTTCCATTTTGCTAAGCAGTAACAACACTGTTGCTTTCCTGCATTGTAGCCCTTGGTCCCATTCTTCTGTTGTGTACATAAGTTACTTTGTAACACTGACTTTGCATTGATGTTTTTGAAACTGTCAGGAGAAGTAGGATACATTTGCTAAGAATTTTATCTCAGGCTAGAAAAGGACATGTTATAAAATAGCATAAATGGAGAAACAGGAGAAATCTAGCCATTGTAGATAATTTCCTGGGCCTGGCAATGATAACTGCAGAGATTTGGTGTATTTGGGGATGCTTTGAGTGCCACTTCCATCACTTTCTGGTTGTGCAAACTTGACCAAGTGAATCTCTTAGATTATTAGATTCCATATCCACAAAAAAGGACCTGAAGTTCCTACTCCATGAGATGATGGAATAGCGGACATCCCGAGTTTTGGACAGGTCTCGGTTGCCTTTTGCCGGTATTTTCCTTTTCCTATGTTAGATCAGTGATTTCATGTGGATCAGTGATTTCATTGCCTTTTAGTTACAAATATTTACTTCCATGAAGTGAAAACTATTAAAAAATATAACCCACCCACCCATCATTATAGAAGATCCGATAATGTTTATAGAAATAAAAATAAAAAAGGAAGACTATAAGAAAAATAATGTATTCTTAAGATTATATATCTTAATGTATAAAAACTTGGGTATGACTTCAGCATATAAAAAAATAAAAATGTCAGATACTTGCACTTAGCAGGAATGGAGATATTCAAATCTGAGGGACACGATTGGGGAAGCCGTTCCATTCCATTGTGATTGAACAGCAGGTTTTCAGGCAAATTTGAGCATGTAAGTCAGTGTGAGGACAGATAATAAAAAGACTGGGTTCACTGAATGTCATGACAGAAAGAGGGTGCTAATTAGTGTGTGGTAGGAGTGTAAGTTTCATTGAAGAAGGGAGACGTGACAAGAGAAGTAGAGAGAATGAGAGACGATTGCCGTTTCTCAGCGGAGGGTATAAATAATGTTCTCGGGAAGCCTCAGGTTGCCATCTTTCCTAAATTACTTCACATGGTGTTTCTCTCTAATAATGTTGTGGGGATCCGCAGAACAATTACCATGTATCTTCAATAACAGAAAGGAAAATGTTAACAGAGTGAAAATTATCAAAATCAACACTTGCATTTCATTTTCTGTTTTATTTTATATTTGCATATAACATGTAAGGGTGAACACTGATTACAGTGCAGATAAGTAAATAATTATTTCAAGACAGTGTCTTTACTCCACTTATATTTGGCTCTCCATATTGAACTTCCACAGAATTACTGGTAGTTGAATGCAACTTCTTATTAAAACTCTTCCTTATTATTAGCTAGTAAAGGGTGAATAATTTATGTTTGTGGAAGTTTAGTCTGATGGGCCATTTGAAGAGTGTATGGGGGTCAAAATGATTTTTCACTGCGTTACAAAATATTTCTTGATTTTCCTACTAAGTTTCTAGTCTCCACAAATTTCCAAATTTTTTTTTTCTTTTTTTTGAGACAGAGTGTCACCATGTTGCCCTGGGTAGAGTGCCAGCTCACAGCAACCTCAAACTCTTGGGCTTAAGTGATTCTCTTGTCTCAGCCTCCCAAGTAGCTGGGACTGTAAGCACCCACCACAATGCCCGCCAATTTTTTTGGTTGCAGTTGTTTAGCTGGCTGGGGCTGGGTTCGAACCCGCCACCCTTGGTGTATGTGGCTGGTGCTGTAACCACTGTGCTACAGGCACTGAGCCAAATTTCCAAATTCTTAGACAGACAGCATTGCTCCCTCAAAGATTTTCTTTGCCTTAGGAAGAGGGGAGGGGGTGAGGGTAGTGTTGAGAAGGAGAAGGAATTAGATTTGGCATTCTTGTTACCAGAGTTCAAAATAGCTACCTAATGGTACAATATATATCTTTCAAGAAGACTGCCATGAGGGATTTTTTTTAACCAAGTCCAAAGGGTTCATATCAAAACTACCATGTCACAGGGAGACGGAAGCATCATAGCTTCTCCTATGTGAGAATAAACCAATCCTGATTTGCTGTGTTTCTCATGCAGGCTTCTTGCAGTGATTTTATAATAGTTCAACTTCTTATTTTAATAAGGATGAGCTGCTGGATATTTAAGTTACTTTAAAGTTTCAATACAATACTTCCATCACCCACAGAATCTGTAGGACAAACAAACAAACAAAATCTTAAAGTTGTAGGGGACACTCAAGTTAACGATAAGTGAAGTGTTGTGTATTTACAAATTCCTGGGAAAGTCTATCACCTTTTGACTATAGAACTACATCAAAGCATCTACGTCATAATTCTTTTTCCAGAGTTGTTTCACGGGCCCATGCTAGGTTTCAGGTGAATTTACTAAAGGATGATTTAGTTATTTGAAAATGTCAAGTAATTTTCATGGTAAAATCATGTCTTGGAATAATTCATAAAGTTCCATGTTTATTTTTCATTGTCTCAGCGTAACTGATGTGTTGTGAAACTCAAATTTCTTGGCAAAAATATGAATCTCATTACGAATGTCCATTGAGGTAAATATGACAGCTCTGTTTCTTATTATGTCTGTGTGCAGTGTAAAGATATTAGCCATAAAATTTAGTGAATGTGCTCTAGGGAATTTCAAATTTTAGTATGTTTCAAATAACTTGAAGAATAGCAATTGTTTATGTTTTTTCTTGTGTATAGGAAATAATAAATACAACTGACAGTCATGTACATGGTGAATTAAACTGAAGCTATATGATATATACAAAGTGTCATTTTTTTGTTTTTAAAATGAGCTTAAAATGAATTTATTGTGTCAAAGTCAATATTTCATGATGTACATTTTTAGCTAAACATTTAGGTCTTTTAGAAAATATTTTGATTGGTGTTAAACAGAAATATTACTTTTTTCTAGGTAAGTTTTATTTCTTGTATATTTCATTTATGTGAGCTGGTATTATTCCAGAGTGTGTTAAAATTACTTATGGCGAGAGTTAAACTGTACACTTTCTAGATTTTAAAGGTCAGGAAAATACATTTTTAGCAGAGTATGCAATTTATAAAATGTTTAATAAAAAGCATTGGTATTTCATTTATTGAATACACATTGAATTTCAACAATCCAGTGTGAGCTATTTTAGAGTCTAAAATTTGGAAAACAATGTAATCTGCTAATTTGTAGAATTCTTAAAACTATTCTGAATAATAAAGTCTATTATAAAAAGGACATTACTTCTATTTGAAACATATAATAAAAGGCTCGGCACCTGTTGCACAGTGGTTACAGTGCCAGCCACATATAGAGGCTGGTGGGTTTGAACCCTGCCCAGGCCAGCTAAAGAACAATAACAACTGCAACAAAAAAATAGCTGGGCACTCTGGTGGGAATCTGTAGTCCCAGCTTCCTGGGAAGCTGAGGCAAGAGATTCGCTTAAGCCCAAGAGTTTGAAGTTGCTGTGAGTTGTGACGGCACAGCACTCTACTGAGGGTGCCATAATGAGATTCTGTCTCAAAAAAAAAAGAAAAAGAAAAAGAAAAATGAAATATATAATAAGAAATGAGTTCACAAATATATAATCTGTTAGAGTGTCAAATTTTCATTCCTATATTGATCTAATAATAGCAAGCTTTTAAAATTAAAGATAAAAGTGGTGAATGTAACGGTCTTCCTCCTCTGAATGTAACATGTTGGTGAAGGAAATAGCGAATCCACAAGACTGAATAATCAGCTTTTAGGTTCATGTTGTGTTAGGATAAATAACAGGATACTTTATTCAAAGGATGGGTGGAAAGTAACTAAAAATAACTTTTCTGATATTATAAATGGAGATTCACAGAAGAGCTTCCCCTTCACTCCTTTTCACGTTTCACTTTTCATGAAAAACTGTGATTAATAATGAATGAAAATTCTAACCATTCCTTTAATGAAGTATACATGCCACAATTGGAATTTAAAAATTTTTTGATCATGGTTTTTCATGTTTCATTT
Source organism: Arctocebus calabarensis (assembly GCA_963573935.1). Lineage (NCBI taxonomy): Eukaryota > Metazoa > Chordata > Mammalia > Primates > Lorisidae > Arctocebus > Arctocebus calabarensis. The sequence goes on from CAUYON010017333.1 coordinate 6,668, forward strand.
TTTCTTATTTTAATTTCAATAACTGAATAGGTTATTATATCAAATAATTTTTATATAATAAAAATAGGTTAATTTTTACTTCAGTGATCACCTTTTTCTTGTGCAAGGCAGGATAATAAGAGTATGAGTTTGGGAGTCAGGCAAACTTGCATTTGGATCTTGGCTCAGGCAATACTGAAAAGACCTATTAATTTTCTCAGCATACATATATTAAGTGGGTACTATATGTCAAAGATTATGTTTGATGCACCAGATAGAAAGTTTCTGCTATTTAAGATTATGTTTTCCTCTCAATCTCAGATTACTCTACTATACAGTGGGAATAGTTGTTTCAATTCATTAAGTAAAATAACTCTATAATGCCTCATCTCAATATAATATGTAACTTTTAAATTTTTATTAGAGTAAAAAGTTCCACTGAAGTAAAAATTAACCCATTTTTATTATATAACAATTATTTTATGTAATAACCTATTCAGTTATTGAAAATAAAATAAGAAAAAATGAAATATGAATATTATTAAAAATCCATATAACAACTTGATTTGTTGGCCTTTTATCAAAATACGTTTATAGATGATTTTAAGACATCTATAAACAGTTTTATTGTGAACATTATAAATCACCATGTTTACAAAAAATCTGTTTATTTAGAGATAAAGGCAGCCTAATCAATATTAAATTCAGCCCCTATACATTAGATTAAGGCATAAAACAATGTTATCCTGAGTGGGGAAAGAAACATTCTAAGCGTGATAAAATGGCTAAGACAGTATGCAAGTATTTGAGAATTAGCTCCAAATCTCATTATGGAGGTAGACTGACAATCTTAAATTGGTTATATTTCTTGACTTCAGAAGCATATTGATTTATATAGTTTATAAAATACTTACATATTTAAAGGAAACTTTAAAAAATTGTATGCCTTTACCAAGCAATCCAAATAGCCAGTCAAATAGAAGCACTTTTTTTTTATCATTAAGTCTAAAAATCATACATCTAACAAGGATAAAAATCCCTTCCTTCCTTCCTTCTCTCTCTCTTTTTCTCCTTCCTCCCTTCCTTCCTTTCTTCCATCCTTCCTTCCTTTTTTCCTTCCTTCCTTCCTTTTCTCCTTCCTTCCTTCCTTCTCTCCTTCCTTCTCTCCTTTCTTCCTCCTTCCTTCCTTCCTTCCTTCCTTCTCTCCTTCCTTCCTTCCTTCTTTCTTTTCTTTCTATTTATCTATTATGAGCTGCACTTTGTCTCTTCCAAATTCATATATTGAAGCCTTAAACCCAGTAACTCAGAAGGTGACTATATTTGGATATAGGGCCTTTAAAGATGAAATTAAGTTAAAATGAGGCCTTTTGTGTAGCCCATAATCCAACTGAATTAATATCCTCATAAGAAGAGGATATTTGGATCACAAAAAAGATATTAGGCCTGTGTATACACGGAGAGACAGCTGTGGAAATAGGCACCCAGGAGGTGGCCATCTACAGGCCAAGGGGAGGCCTCAAACAAACAAACATTCACCAAATCTGTGACAACTTAATTTGATCTTCTTGCCTCCAGAACTAGGACAAAATAAATTTTTATGGTTTAGGCTATCAAGTCTGTGGCATTTTTTATGGCAGCCCTAGCAAACTAACATATATTAGAATAAAAGGGATAATGAACTCTGGAACATTGTCTTTTAAAACAAATTTGTAGCAACTTTTTAAACATAGTAAAAGAATATATTACTTCTTCAAAAAAAAATCATACTTTCAGTGACACATAGGGCTCTTAAATGGATTAAAATTATTTTTAAAGAGTTTTAAAGGGAGAAGAAAGAAAATAAATGAGAATTAAAAATATATATGAATAAAAGTGGCTATAAAACTGGTGAAAAACCTTAATATCAGAAGAGCTGAGTGAAGCCCAGGCAGAAAATATACAAGGACAAGTAATACAGCTACAACATGTTTACCACGCTTAAAATCACAAAGAGGAAACATCTTACAAGCAGCAAGAAGAAAAATGACACATTATGTGAAGTAAAAGAATGATTCAAATAATGGCTGATTTTTCATCTGCAACAAAGGAAGACAAAGGACAAAGAAACAACATTTTTAAAATGATGAGTTAAGGTCAATCCAGAATTTTATTTAAAAATGTACTGTAATAAAAATATATAATTTGGAAGAATGAGAATGGATATGCAATGTTTCAAATCAAAACAACCTGCAGAATAGCTCAGTGCGTGATTCTCAGTGGTTAGGGCGCCAGCCACATACACCGGGTCTGGAGGGTTTAAACCCAGCCCAAGCCTTCTAAACAACAATGAGAAGTACAACAACAACAAGAACAAGAAAAATAGACACACTTTGTGGCTGGAGACTGTAGTCCCAGCTACTTGGAAAGCTGAAATAAGAGAATCACCTAAACCCAAGAGATTGAGGTTGCTGTGAGCTGTGAAGCTACTGCACTCTATTAAGGGTGACATAGTGAGACTCTGTCTCAAAAAACCAAAAAACCTGCACTATAAAAAATGCTAGAAGAAAAATTTCTGGAGATTTTAAGTAGCAGATAAGAAGTATAAGTATTTTGAAAGACATCCATACAAAATCTACAGATGACATTATACCGGAAAATGATATCTTGCCGTGGTTTCCCTCTAAGATAAGAAATAAAGTAAGAAAATTTATGCTCATCATGTATATTCAACATTGCATTGGAGGTCCTAAGCAGGAAAACAAGTTAGAGAAATAAAAGGCATAAGGATAAAAAAGAAGTAATAGCATCTTTATTTGCCAACAATGTGTTTTCAAAGTCCTAAAAAAAAAAAAAATCTATGTAATCAATAAAGGAAAAAGTTGTAGATTTATCAAGGTAACAGGATATAATTATAAAACGTTATATTGGTATAGACTGGCATCAAACAATTAGAAAATAAAATTAAGAACTATTATTTACTATAGCATCAAAATAAAGTTAAGACAGATATATAAGACCTCAATTGTAAAAAAAAAAAAAAGTAAATGAGTAAAATTATAGAGACTTAAACAATTGGAGGAATAGATCAAATTGATGTAGCAGAACACTCAATATCATTACAACGTCAGTCTTCCTCCCTTGATTTATCTATTCAGTGTCATTAACAGTTGAAGTACTAACAGATTTTAAAGAATCATTACCATGACCAATTGCCTTTAGATTGTATATGGAAATGTGAAAAATCTTGAATAGCCAAAATAATTTTGGAAAAGTTGAAAACTTGCACAGATTTCAGTATAGTGCAAAGTGACTGATTTAGCATAAAGTGACAAAGATAGAAACAGTGGGGTACTGAAAGAAGAACAGACCAAGAGAGGAATAGAATGGGAAAGAGAGTGCTGAAATAAGTCTGCAAGAGCACATTGCATGAGTTTTTGCTGATGGTAGCAAGGAGGAGAGGAACTTCAATGGAAAAAGGAAAGTCTACTCAGCACACAGGGCTGAAACCAACGGACGCCCATAGAGGAAACAGTGACTCTCAGCTTTAATCTTTCACTGTGCACATCCCTCCCTCACTTAGAGATGGGTGATAGTATTACATGAAAAGACAAAATAAGGCATTATCTTCTAGACTCACAATGAGCCATAAAGCAAAGGGAAATGAGACTTCATCCAAATTTAAAACTTCCGTTTGTAAAATACCATTCGGAACATGAAAATACAGTCAGACCCTTAGAAAAAACATTATCAAGTGCATCCTGAAGCAAGGTCTTGCATCGAAAATGCATACTGATTTCTAAACACAAGTAATTATGACATAAACAACCTAGGAGTATATCGACAAAAAATTGAACATTTTCCAGAAAATACAGAGTATATGGGCCAGGCACATGGCTCACACCTGTAATTCTAACACTCTGGGGGGCTGAGGTAGGAGGGTTGTTTGAAGTCAGCAGTTAGAGATCAGCCTGAGCAACAGTAAGACCCATCTCTACCAAAAAAGTTTAAAAATTTGCCAGGTATTGTGGCAGGTGCCTGTAGTCCCAGCTACATGGGAACCTGAAGCAGGATGATTTCTTGAATCCAGGAGTTTGAGGTTGCTGTGAGCTGGTCTGACACCACGGCAGTCTCGCCTGGAACAACAGAGTGAGAATTCTCTCTCCCTCTCTCTCAATCTCTCTCTCTCTCTCTCTCTCTCTCTATATATATATATATATATATATATATATACACACACACATATATATATAATATATATATACACACATATATAAAATACATATGCAGTATATGAATATGTGTACATATCCTATGGCACAGCAAATGTGCAAATGTGCTCCTTGACATTTGTTCAAGAGACATTAAAAACCGGTGTTCACAGAAAGCCTTTTACTGGAATATTCATCAGAGATTTATTCATAATATCCCCCAATTTGAAATGTCTCATAGGTCCATCAATGGATTTATCCATCTGTATATATTGTAATACCTTCACAGAATAAAATTACGCTTAGCATCATGTGTAAAAAGATAATATTGATAGACATAAGAACATGAATAAGTTCCCCAAACATTTTCTAGGGAGATGCAAATTATGTTTTGTTAAGGATTCCAGTTACATAAGTGTATTCATTTGTCCAAATTCATCAAATTAGACAATCGTACACTCAGTATCTGCATTTCACTGTATCTCAGTTTTATCTCAGTTAAGAACAAGTTCTTTCAACAACTTAAGTAAATGAATTTGAGGAAGCAACTCCATATTTTCTCTTACTTGGATGTGAAAAGAACTCTAGGAAAAAGTCCTTTGGCACAGGCAAAATGTGCCAGAGCATGCTTTGTGTGTATATGTTGTGTGATTAAGCAAATTCTGTGGATATGTCTGTGCGTATACACAGACACACAAACACACATATGAATACATACTGGCAGTCCTTGCATTTGCACAGTGTGTGTTAAATGAAACATGCATATAAGATATTACTACCCCAGAGAAACATGTCTTTCCTTAGCATGGTTCTGTAGTAACTGACAGGACTGTACAAGGTACATAACTGATAGTACAAGGTAAGGAAACATTTTTTCTTGTGCACAAATTCCAGTTAATATTTTACTGTGTAAAGTGAGCGTATGCGTATGTGTGCCTGAGTGTATGGCCTGCAGTAGCTTCTGGTGGGCTGTTGTCACTTTACTAAATTTTGAAATCTTTTTTCAAAATAGTCCAATATAAAGCAACATTACTTGAAGATAAGTATTTAAATAATTATTTAAAATATATAATCAAACTGTTTTCCTCTCTATGATTTCTTTAGACCTGTGTGTTCAAGGTTTTTGAAGTAGGTAACATTCCTATGTAATAAGAATGAAACGTAATAAGAATGAAAAGGGATATTAACATATTGTTATTCATGACACAGAAGTATGGTAGCAAAAGCACCACAAAAATATTTGATTGTGATTCTATCGATGTTTCTCTGGGTAATAACAGGATAGAAAAAATGTTTTTAAAGATACATATAAATAACTTGGAGAAAGTCCAGATCTGGAAAACACCTCCAGAAATTTTAACTGTAGTATTTAATAAAAGTTTGTAAAGCTGAGATGATTAGGCCAAAAGAAAACCACTTCTTCCCTCTCTCCCTCCCTCCCGTTCTCTTTCTCTCTTTCTTCTCTGTCTGTATAAATTAGTTATGTTTTATAAGGACGTAGATTATTTTGTTTGTAAACTACCTAACTCTCTAAATTAGTTATATTTTATAAGGATATAGAGGTTTTTAAGGAGTTTTATTTTTATTATGGCATTAGGAACAATTATTTGAAATCAATACATTTTTATTAAAGGAGTTTCACATGTGATTCCTTCCACTGTCTGTCAAGGGTAGGCTTAGTTCCTCGAAAGCTGGAGTCTTGAAGATTTTCCTTTTTAATAGAACATATACTCAATCCTCAGTTGTCCGATCAGCATTATATAATGATAGCTTAAAAGTCTGCATTTCCAGAGATGAGCATATGATTTATAAAGAGTCATAAATGGGCCTCCACTACATACACCCCCCCTAGCTATTAGCTATCTGGAAGGATTACAATGAGAATGAGCTAGAGGTGTAAACGATGTAGGTAATGTGCTATGGTCGGTGAGAATGTGAAATGCATCTGTTGTGAAGCCTCATTGACCATCTATTTCATAGGTAAGATTTTGTACCTTGCTCTAGTTATGTAATTTTCAGTAGTTCTTCCTATATTTTCAATACCAAAAAACCCCACATTTGATGGCATTATGTTTTACAATTTTGACGAGGTTTGCTTATACTTTATTTTCATCTTTTGCATATTCCTCCTGATTTGATTTATTAATGTCCCTAAAGTTCAGTAGTGGAAGTAGTGTTAAATTATAGTGTGAGGTAGTATTTAAGGCAGAACCATGAACTTACTGTCATTGATGTCTCGCACTGGAATAAAAAATGATAGAAGTGCAATGTGAATACAGAATGGAGAGTCCCCTTTGGAATACATTAGTGACGCCAGTCTGGAGGTTGGGACGGCAAATAAGATAACGTGAGAGGTCTTCTAGTGATGTCCTGTGTGTGCGCATGTAAGTGTTGGGTGGGGGTGAGTAGTTAAGGTCTGTACAGATTAGATATTGTCAATTATCTGTCTACAACATGAGTAGACAAAGATCTCAGTCTTATTACTGAGTCATCACATAACTCGGTTAACCAAGTCGTAAGAATTTTGATTTTCATGCTGGACAATGGAATTTTTACTTTTGTACTTAAACCTCTTAAGAGTGGTAAAGGAAGATTTTTGTTTGCCTTTGCTTTTGAGAAGTTGGCATACTAGAAAGGAAAAATGCGTTCCTGGAAATTGAACATCCTATACATGTACATGTGATTGGACCTGTTAGTGTTTACTACTGAATCCTAACAATCTTATTGCAAAAATGCAATAGCTATCACTTTAAAATCATTTTGAGCTGCATTTATTGACTTTTGTGTGGTACTTAGTAAAACAATTCATTTTAATAATTTATTACATGAGATACTTTAAGCAGTCATAAACATTGCCTATAGTTAAAATAATTATTCATTTTAGTAAATTAGTAACTAGTAATTATTCATTTTAGTACTTAATTTATTTCATGAGATTACTTTAAGCAGTCAACAAACACTGTCTATAGTTAAGATAATTATTCATTCTCTGATATTTTTATGAACCTTCTGCATACCTTAATCAGCTTCATAAATTTGTGAGTTTTTTGTTTTGTTTTCACTGGGGGGAAATTAAGCCATGTAGCTTACACTCACATAAATATTTAGAGTGTGTTTTGACTCCATTTAAAATTTCAGAAAGAAAGAAGAAGGCACTTATTATTAAATCAAAATGTATTGGAAACATACTATCAGGGGTGTAGATTATGTGGCTATTCATTAGCTCTAAACTAGTGCTGTTTAACTTTAAATTCACCTCTCACTTTAGTGTTAAATTTAAATTGAAAACTGTTTGTAATTCTTTCCCTCAAATTGTTTCTGACAGAAAATTCCTTTCCCCGTCCCTGGCCACGAAAGTGATTTTCAAGTGTTGCAAATCTGTTCTATCTTGTGTGCCTCTCCTCTGAAACACAATGAAGGCTAAAGTTGGCATAGTAGAAAGGAAAAATGGGTTACTGGAAATTGAACAGAATCTAAGCCTCAGACAGAGGAAGAAGGAAAAATAGAACCATATACCCCGGAGCCCTGAATGATGTAGTTTAGGAATAAGTGCAAAACTAGTGTCGGTAACGTGTATTCTTGACAATGAAAGCTGCTTCCCACTTACAACTTCAAGCTGAGCACCTTGTATGTAATAGGTGCTCAGTCAATATGACTAAAAATAGATTTGCAAGTTGAGTTTATTTGCAAGTTAGTTTGCAGTGCAAAAGTTAATACAGCATTGCTTAACCAAGTCAAGTTTCCCTGCACATGGGCATGTGAAATCAAAGAGGATTCTTGCTCAGTCACGCAGTTACAGCATCTCCCTCCTCCAGGTTATACATTTGTTTTGTAAGCTTTTGATGAATCTTGCGTTTTCTTGTTTTTTCATGGTTGAAATTTTGGAGGGAAAATTTGAGATAGGATATTTTAAGATCCTAACTTTTAGATGGTGCCTTAAAAAATAGGTGAATATTTTTCTGACAATGAAGTTGTGCCAAAAGGCTAAATAAGGGACACAATTTACAATGAAGTCCACGCACACTAATACCACAGAGCGTGTTGCATTATTTGTTTGGGTATATTGAACTTGTTCGTGTCAACTGAAATGTATTCTTTTGTTTATTTTTATAAATAAATCAATGAGGGTATGTAATGTATGAGGTTCACTTTTCAGGGTGATGGTGGTATGTATTCCCCTGGTGTAATATCAGTCATGTAAAACTTTAATAAAATGATAGTTGAATTTAATTTTTATAGTCATAATCTAAATGATTGAATGAATGTAGACCTTAAAACAGAAATAACAAATAGAGCTGAATGAACGTTTTCCTCTGAGACAGTTCAGAAATTGCCAAAAAAAAAAAAGATGACTTATGGCAGAGACAAGAAACTTAATGCTAAACACGTGAGTATGTAGTTTAACTTATCAATCGAATGCAGATAGTATTAATATTTATTTTTGTTACTGAATTCTTTTCTCAGAATATAATAGGAGTGAATGAAAAGCAGGACTCAGAAAAGAGGAAAAGGATTGGGCAATTTGATATTTCAACAAGCAAGACATTAATCGCACATGGAAAAATTCTCAATTTAATTAACACCAATTTCATGCTGTTTTCCATGATCTCTATTTCTTCTCAAATCAAACCACCTCAAAGGGCAATTGGATAATTGCTTGCAGGAGGAGATGTTTTCTTCTCCACCTTCCCACTCTTCCTTGAATTCCCCAATCTTCTGTGCCTAAAAGGGTAGCTAAATAATAAGCATGCTACAAAGCCAAGCTGCCTTCCTCTTTTTTAGTCTCACTAAATGCATATTGTTTCAAATAAAGGCACTTTTTGGGAATAATGTCACATTAATGTTAGTTACTATAATTTTTATAATTATCATCGTTCTTTTTAGTGATTATCTAAATATTATAAGATTTACACAAATCCTACTTTCATTAGGATTCCATGATTGAATATGGGACATTCTGCATGATTTTGAGTGAGAAGAAAAATGATACTATATCCTCTTGCTTTTCTGCCATTATTAATATAGCTAATGACAGACTTGGGTTTATTTTTCTGAGGTTGTTGTCCTGTACTTGAATTTATTAGGTAAAGAATAGTACTGAATTCTATTAACACCTTATTTTTTTAGAATCATTCAGCTTCTCTTTGACGTGAGTTTATCTAATCATTGTCATTGCCAACTCTGTTCTGTGTAATGATTATTTACATGGCTTTCTAGAGCTATTTTCAGTTTTAGCTGGTTTCCTCCAGAAGCAAATAAAGAAAACTAGTTAAAACCAGAAGTGTATTAAGCATATCTTAGTTTTGAGATACTTTTTGTTTTTACTACGTCTTAAAGCAATATTGAGTGGACTGTCTAGTGATGACGTTCTTGTGCTTTCAAAGTCATGCCCAATTTGCCGCTGGGAATACATATCACCAGGGGAGAAAATAACACAGAACTTTCAGTGAATTTGGGGTTTCCATGAAAAGCAAGTCTGGTGCGTTGGTATGATGGTAGGAATAACACTCAACATTTTTAGTGGAGTCTAAACACCTTGTGATCAATTCCAGGCGGATTACCGAGAGTCCTCACTAGTGTTACATATTCCGAATCACAACATGATTTATTTTGAAAGGAAGAAAATCCAAAGGAAAAGTGAAGCACAGTAGAATGTTGACAATTAGCATGAACACTGGGACAGGGCACAGATATAAAAGCTCAAAAAGAAAACTTGAAACCTCCTGGAATGTTTTATAAGAGGTATTTATGTAGGCAGGTCCAGATCTGCATCCATTCTCCTTGGATCACTGTACGTATATACATAGAAACTTGGAGAAATTATTTTTTGTTAACTAAATATATTATTTTCATCACATATCTTTCACATATAAGTGAATACAAAATCCATTACTATTAAAACAGACAAAAAGCACAGGAGTGGATATTTAAGTAAAGGTATAAACAAATACTTCCAGGAGATAACATATATACAGCCTCTCAGTAAAATTCTGGTTTAGTTTCTTTATAATTTTTAAAAACACCTTTCTGGGGAGGTAGTGTCCTAGGAATTTTGAGGAGCTACAGTGTGGCAAAGTCACGTGTGGTTGGTGAAGGGAAGTGAGCCTTTCCGCATTCTCAGCTTCTGGGCTCACCATGATCACAGCCAACCTTCCGAAGCAGAGCAAAAAAGAAAAAATAATTTTATTCTGGGTTCTCTGTGTATTCTCAGATAGCCCCAGCAGCATTACTTAGAGAGAGTGGGAACTTCACAAGTACACATGAGAAAAGCTACTTACATGTGCAAATCTAGCCCAAGATCACGTAGACTATGTCAAGTTCAAAAGCTAATAAGAATAACAAATGAGATCTTTGGGATGTTAGCCCTTAACATTATCTTTCTGTTGAGCCAGACTGTTCCAATACTCACTGTTTGCCTCTGTACCTGCAGCGCAGCTGGCACCCTGAGATTTCCTTTCCTAAGGATTATTTCTGTCTCCCTTTGGTGTTAGTCCACGTCTTCATCTTTCTAATTTCCTTCCTTGTTTTATGCATGTGACTTGTATTTTGTCTTTGGAAGCTGGTAGAATCTTCCATTTGCCTCCAAGGTTCTAAATCCTCAGGTGACGATGATGTGTGTTCACTGAGTTGAGCTCACAGAAAATATTTTTCACCTTTAAATTTTTGCAGTTCAGATGAATGAATTGAATTATTCCTTTGGCAATTTCCTTTTTCTTTTTTTCCTCATCTGTCTTTGTGGAAATGTTATTACTTGGGCTAATTCTGAACTAAATTTTTTTTTTATTTTAAAATCCTGGGGGGCACTTGTGGCTCAGTGAGAAGGGCACTGGCCCCATATCTTGAGGGTGGTGGATTCAAACACGGCCCTGGTCAAACTGCAACAAAAGAATAGCTGAGCATTGTGGAGGGTGTCTGTGGTCCCAGCTACTCAAGAGGCTGAGGCAAGAGAATTGCCTAAGCCCAAGAGCTGAAAGTTGCTGTGAGCTGTGCACCATGGCACTCTACCAAGGGTGACCAAGTGAGACTCTGTCTCTAAAAAAACAAAAAAAATTCCTGTATTATTTTGTACTATTAGTTGCTTTCCCTTTTGAAAATTTCCTCAATTCAATCTTTCCAACTGAGATGGATTTTCTCCTTTACTTCCAAGGGATGATTTAACATTGACTATTTCTCTTTCACAGCACATATACTTGTTTTCACGGATGGAAAATTTCTCTTAGCATTCCAAGGATATCATGGTAGTTTCTAGCCGGTTCCTTAAAGTTCCTTTGAAAAAGAAATGCATTTTTGCTTTTACTATTTCAAGGCAGAGAATGGTCTCAGCTGTCTGGTGATCTTCGGTTGTCTGCTATTATCGAATAGTGAGAGATTAAAAACTTACTAGAAGCTCTTAGCATATGGGTAAAACTTGTCGATACCATTTTCTCCTTAAGATATTATTTCTTTGATTTGGGGAAGACTTAGTCTTGTAAAGGCAGATTTCAAGGAGAAGATTCTCATTCTCTTCCTTGGAAGTTTCAGTCCTTGCTTTCAATATCTTGGCAACAAAGTGGGTATAAATGCCTGGGAACTTGGCAACTAGAATGTTTGAATTTGCTTAGTTCCTGGTTTTTTTAAAAATAATTTTCTTAAATCATAATTGTGTACATTGGTGCAATCATAGGAAAGAATGTGCTTCATATACAATCAGAAACATTTTGATCGTACTGTTAGAGATAGCCTTCTTGGCATTTTCTTGATCACTATATAAAGACATCAATATTCTCATTTAATAAGTTTCACCAGTACCCTGCCAAGATGCACCATAGGTGTGATCCCACCAATTGCCCTCCCTCCACCCATCCTCCTCCCTCCCCTTCCCTCCCTTTCCCTTTGCCCTGCATTCTTGTGCTATAATTGGGTTTTAGCCTTCATATGAAAGCTATAAATTAGCTTCATATTAGGGCTGAGTACATTGGATACTTTTTCTTCCATTCTCGAGATACTTTGCTAAGAAGAATATGTTCCAGCTCCATCCATGTAAACATGAAAGAGGTAAAGTCTCCATCTTTCTTTAAGGCTGCACAGTATTCCATGGTATACATGTACCACAATTTATTAATCCATTCGTGGGTCGATGGGCACTTGGGCTTCTTCCATGACTTAGCAATTATGAATTGGGCTGAAATAAACATTCTGGTACAGATGTCTTTATCATAATGTGATTTTTGGTCTTCTGGGTATATACCTAGTAAAGGAATTATAGGATTGAATGGCAGGTCTATTTTTAGATCTCTAAGTACTCTCCAAACATCCTTCCAAAAGGAACATATTAGTATGCATTCCCACCAGCACA
>CAUYON010017337.1:0-18383 GCA_963573935.1 Arctocebus calabarensis
ATAACCGAGAAAATGCCAGGAAGGCTATGTTAATCAGTTTGATGAAAATAGTTAAGATTGTATATGAAACCAGCACATTGTACCCCTTGATTGCACTATTGTACACAGCTATGATTTAATAATAAAGACAATAAAATAAAAAAAAGTAATTCTGCGATAACTCGAGATTTAAAAATTAAAAACCAAAACCCTTACCTTTCTCTACAAAGAAACAATTCTTATATTTTGTGTTAATTTTTCATATGTATATAATACATATTTTTGTACATTTTAAATCTCCATAAAAGTTTTGCTGCTTATACCATTCTGACTCCAAAATTATGTTCATTAATATGGGCAAATAAGCCACAGTGTGTTAATGTTCAGTGTTTATTACACTGTTGCAAGAAGATCATAACTTATTACTTATTTAAAAGTAATTAATCCTGATAAGTATTAATATTGTTTCTGATATTTTTCCAAAGACAATCAGTGTTGTCATGAGCATTTCCACACATATTACTTCTTCACAGAAGGTTCTTTAGGATATACCAAAGTCTGGAATTACTGAGTATTTTGTATGTGTATTCTCAGATTTCTAGGTGGCATCATCTGGTCCTCAAACATGTCAGTTAACCCTTCCAACAGCAGCACATGGAGAATGTGCTTGATTATATCCTGACAAACAGGTGGTATTTTCAGACTTGAGCTTAGCTGATTTGAACATTTTAATGTTCTCTAGTTTTACTTTGCTTGTCTTCTGAAGCTAGAGAAGTGGAACAACTTTTCAACCATGGTTTTGTCATTGGTATTTCCTATTCTATGAATTGCCTGGTTAAGTTTTTTTTCTATTGCTTTTCCTATTGAATTGAGTATTGTTTCATTTTTAGGAATTTTTTATTCCTTTTGAAAAGGAAATTATTTATTGAAATAAATATTAAAAATATTTTAGTCTGGAAGTTCCGTTTTCAGATTTCAAAAACAATATTTTACATGAATATGTTTTTAATATTATTATTCTCCATATTTTTTGCATCTTTTCAAACAAAACATTTCCTAACAAAAGTTCACAATGCTCCACATTATTCTATTATTTTCAGAAGTTGTCTATAATTATGAATCAATTTGGGACTGACATTTTGACAAATTATATTATTCCAATAAAAGCAAATGACAATGTTTCAATTCATTTTGTTTAAAATAGTGTGGGATTTATCTTTGTAAAATTCCTGCAACCTTTTGTTAGATTTATTTGTAGACGTTTTATGGTATATTTCTGTGTAAGTCATATTCTAAATATTTTTATACTTTTTTTTTCCAAATTATGAATCAGCTATTAGTTACTTTATCTTTTATCCAAAAACCTTGATCAGTTAGCTTAGTAATTACTTAAAAAAAATCAGCTCAGTTTGGTGGTTCACACCTATAATTCTAGCCCTCTTGGAGGCCAATGTGGGTAGATTGCTTGAAAGTTCAAGACCAGCCTGAGCAAGAGTGAGACTCTGTCTCTACTAAAAATAGAAAAATTAGCCAGACATTGTGGCACATACTTGTAGTTCCAGCTTCTCAGGAGGCTGAGGCAAGAGGGTCACTGGAACCCAGGAGTTTGAAGTGACTGTGAGCTGTGATTCCATAGCACTCTCCACAGGGTGATGGAGTGAGACTGTCTCAAAAACAAAACAAACAAAACAAAACAAAAACACCTATATTTGTTTTATAAACAGCTTCATAGAAATTTTCTAAAAAAAAATAGTAATGTATCGCTTCCCTTTCATATTTTTCCTCTATATACATTGTTGAAGTTCTTAAAAATAGTGCTGAGTAGAAGTGATGAATAGAAGTAATTGGGGTCTGTATACTTTCAAATTTTTAAATGGATTACTTTGAAATTTTGACCCTTATTTATTTATTTCTGTGCTCACTTATTTATTTGAGGGAAGGTTTTGCAAAGTTGTCTAAACTTGGCTTAAACTTGTGCTTAAGCACTGCTCTTACGGCGCCCAACTTCTCATTAGGTGTCATTGTCCGATATTTCCTTTCATTTTGCTTTATGTTTAATAATTTGCATTAGTCAATATATGTATTTTCATATTTATTCACATTCATATATTTTTCTTTTTGGCCACCATTTTTCTTCCACATTAAATCTTCCTTCTAGTATTGTTTTTTTTTCTTCTCAAATTATAAAATTGAAAATTTCTTTTATCGGGTCTCTTTTAATATCAACTCTGTGTTATGATTTCTGAAAATGTCATATTTTTAAGTACATTATTGAATGACATTTTTACTGACCATAAAATTCAACATTGACTTATTTTTGGCATTCTGAAGCTCTCATTCCATTGTTTTCTGGAGTCAACTGTTCTGGTTGATAAGTGTGTTGAGACTATTATTTTTCATTATTTATAAGCATCTCATCTTATCTCATCTTTCTGTTTTGCCTCCCTCTTACTTTTGAAAAACTATTTCTCTCAAATTTCATTTTAAGTTCTGTTACAATCAGGTAGAATTACAATGAAACTCTTCAAGCTAAAGCTGTGCTATAGGCTTAAGGTCTATCTCCTCTCCTCAAATCCATAAGTTGAAAAATAATCACCAATGTGATGGTATTGAAAAGTGGGATTCTTAAGGGGTGATTAGACAAAGAAGATAGAAATGAAATGAATGGGGTAGTTTTCTCATAGTAAGTGTCTTAGAGGGCTCTCTCCCTGCGTCTGTAGAGTGAGGACATGGGCAGAAGACAGCCACCTGCACACCAGGATGGGGGCCCTTATCAGATACTGACCGTGACAGTGCCTTGATCTGAACTTTTTAGCTTCTAAAAAACCAGGAGAAATACCCATTTTGTATAATCTATGAAGTTTATTGTATTTTTTTAACAACAACCTGAATAGAATAAGACTGAAAATTTGTACCAAGAGACAGAGCTTTGCTTTAAAAAAAAAATAGTCAAAAGGTGTATGCAGTTTTGGAAACAGGTAGTGAGTAGAGGCTGAAAAAATGTTAAGGTGCATGCTTGAAGGACAGTATGTTACCATGAACTAACTGTTAAGGGTGGTTCTGGGAAAGGTGCGGAAAGAAAAGAATGGTACTATAGAGAAAACCTCAACCTTCTTAGAGAACAAGAAATGTCACAGTCTCCTCACAAGGTAAATAAACCAGGAAATCACACCTCTCCTGTCTCCAGCACCTTGAACTTGGACTTCTCAGCATGTAGAACTATCAAAAAATAATTTTTTAAATTTTTGAATTTTTTTTAAATTTAAGCCACTCAAGTTATGGTATTTTGTGTGTAATCTAAATACAAGCTCCTTTCACAATGCTAAGATCAACCTAGAATTAATATTTTTGTCTGGAGGTAGCCTGGCTCCAGGTAAGTGTCTACTGCCTCATTCAAGATTCAGTTGCAGGGAGCAGACTCAGAGATTGGATTGTGATACAACGGTGTTATCACATGGTGCTAAAAATGCCTGCAGTTTGAAAGAGGAACAGGTTGAAATAAGTGAAGTCAGAGCTTAGTTTATGGCAATTTTTTTAAACAGTTAAATGAGTAAAACTGTAATCACATCATTTGCTTTTCAATAACACTAGTAAAAGTAGACTTCATCTATTAATAGGATTCTACTTCATAATTCATTTATATGAGTATGTCCTTTTAAATCAGAATCCTTGGAAGGGAATTTGTCACACTCCCTTGTTTGTGTTGTGCAAATATGAAGCAGTATTAAATTAAGTAATGTCTGTGTGTGGCATGTTTATTCAACCTATAATCAATATAAAATGAAAAACTATCAATTATTCCAAAGGATAATTTTCAGCTGAGTGTGACTTTTTCCCCATGCCTACCTAGGGATATTTGGCAATGTCTGAATATATTCTTAGTTTTTACAGCTGGCATCTAGTGATTAGAGTCCAAGGACGCCAGTAAATAGCCTATAATATACGGGTCAGGCCCCCCCAAACAAAAAATTATATAGCCTGAACTGTCAACAGTGCTGAGGTTGGGAAACCCTGTTTTAGAGGAGAAATTAGATTATCTTTATTTGTGCTGTAATTCTATTACAAAATTATATTTAAAAAGCTGAGAGTAAATAGCCAAATATGTGAATGTTATGTATGCTTGTTAATTATTTCTGTATTATGTGATTTTTGCAATATTTATCATAGCTTTTTTAAACTTTATAATTTGTTACCTTTTCCTTTATTTTAGATACATTTGACTTTTGTATTTAATTTTGTAGTTATAAATTTATTTCTTTTTTAAAGGAGACCTCAATTATTTCGATCAGTCCTTTTATTAGTTAATTGAATCTGTGCTCCTTTGTTGTTGTTCTAGAACATTTGAAAATGTAATTAAAAATCTCCAGTTAGTCTTATGTTCTTGTAGCCAGGTGAACACAGACAGTCTATCCGAGAGTTGGTGTCTAGACTGGGATTGCTCCGAAGAAGGAAGAGTCTTACATTTTTTTTTGTTTGTTATTGCAGTATTGCTGAAAATAGATCTTCTTTTAACATATACCATCCTACACTTCCTTCTGTAGCTATATTCATTAGACACGACACGGTGCCAGATTTCAGCATTTGGCATTATAAAAAAAATGCTTGTGCTTATTTTTTATAAAACTTTTATCAGATTTATAAAAAGGTAAGTTTATATAGAGTAGGGTGCTTCCTATTAATTTAAAAAGCAAAACTGTATTTTAGAATTAGCATAAATTGATAATTAAAAGCACAACATTTCTTCTTTTTTTAAAAATCCATATGGATTATTGCTCCCAGAGTCTGAATTACAACTGCTAACACTAGTTAAAATTGTTATATTTGACAATTGATTTATCATGTATGTTGAGTCCAAAAGAAGAAACATAACTTAAAAGGAATTTATCCAAATGTGACTCCATATATTACAGTAGAATCTGTTAACTTGATCACCCAAAGGACTGTAATAAACTGGTCAGCATATGCAGGTGGTCAACATAAGGCCCTGCGTCCATGGTACTAATACGTGCCTGCATGTCATTAGGTCGACTTGAGGGGGTGGTCTGTGCATGGAGTGGTCAACTATTGAGAGTTACTGTATTTCAGTAGCACACATCAAATTATGTCATATCATTTTTGAAGTTAGATCTTTTCAATGTCCCAAATAAGGTTTGTTCCTCATTATTCTGGATAAGAAGACTTAGTTTTATTTATGCTCACATTAGTCTCTTTTCTTTGCAAAAGTGAGTGATTGGCCCCTTTGGACACCAGGTGGAGATGGGGAGGATGAAGAAGGAATTTCTGGGTGTGGGGCTGGACATTCACTTCAGAGGCCACCTGACAGAAGCTGCCTCTTCAGGGGCTGTCACAGCTTGGGACAGGGGCAGCCTTCCGAGTGTCTGCACTGTCAACTGGACGTGGGTCCACCCAGGATGGCTGTGAGGGCTTCCTGACAGGGCACCCAGCTGAACTTGGGGCCACGGGATTCCCAGAGGCTAAGGAGGAAGCTGGTACTGGACTACGTCCAGTCGGAGCACAAGACAACCTCCAAAAAAACAAGAGAGAACAAAGTCAGCATGGGACGTTGGCTGTGTTCAGAGAGCACAATCTAGATCTACACACAGCCCTTAGACCGCCCCCCCTCTGCCCTAAAGTCAAGGTCCTTTAAGAAAGTGAGGAGGACATGGATGGAGCTGGGACATATTCTTCTTACAAAGTATCTCATGAATGGGAGAAAAAGTATCAATGCACTCAGCCCTACTATGAAGCTAATTTATAGTTTTCATATGAAGGCTATAACTCAATTATAGCACAAGAAATGGGGAAAGGGGAAAGGGAAGGGAGGGAAGGGGGAGGATGGGTGGAGGCAGGGTAAGGGATGAGGCCACACCTACGGTGCATCTTAGAAGGGTACAGGTGAAACTTACTAAATGCAGAATACCAATGTCTTCATACAATAACTAGGAAAATGCCATGAAGGTTATGTTAAACAGTTTGATGAAAATATTTCAGATTGTATATGAAGCCAGCACATTGTACCCCACAATTGCACTAATGTACATGGCTGTGATTTAATAAGAATACATAAAAGAAGAAAGTGAGGCGGACCCCCAAAGCTGATACAGGTCTCAGTGGGGAGAGAGAGAAAGATTCTAAAGGGAAAATAAAATGAAATTACTTCAGTAGGACATTCATGTGGGGATTTTAATTCAGAAACAAGGAGGTCGCTTGTCATAAAATGACTTGAATTCTTTTTATGACCTATGAGTGACTGCACAGGTATGGAGGCCTATTCAAGTTTTCACCCAAAGTTTGTGAAAGAAATTGCTCATATCCTGAGCCAAAGGGACAGGAAAAAGAAAATTAAAAACATACTGATTTCACACTATTGGCTTTTAAAATAGTTAATAGATAGCTTTGTGTTTAACTTGAGGATCTAGAAGATCAGACACACAGATCTTTCTCCTTAGAAAATACCCTGAACCTCTGATATTATATGTGTTATGTGAGATGGCACAGATTATTTAATAGTTATTTATGCTTAGCTTTTGCTATACAAATAAGTCTATAATCAATTGATTGATTCATTTATTAATTCATTCGCTGACTCAACAAACACTTATTGAACTATGTGCCAGGTTCTCCTAGCTTTTTCTTGATGATAAACACAAAATTCCTTTTCTATACGGTTTTTGCTATCAGGAAATAAACGTCCTTGGGGTGCTGTTAAGAGTAGAAGCATCGTACATTTTTAGCAGGGGAATTATTGAATAAAAGAGTACTCGCTTTTAAAATGCTTCTGGATCCTGTTAAAGTGCTTTCGAAAGTGCTCATCCTGTTGACAAACCCCTTTACCAAATAAAGAGTGTTCTGTTTTTTAACACTTCACCCACATGTTGCTTATAATTTTTAACCTTGGCCCATTTGATTCCTAAAACCAATGTTGCAATGCATTTTCTACAGCATGCATATACCTAGGAGGGGATTTGCACATCATTTTATTTGTTGTGCTAATTCTCCCGTGGTATACCTACTAACAGATTTTGATCTTACACTTTCTTTAGCAGGCTGGTCATGATCTTCCCTGTAGTCTTTCGTGAGCTTTTAATTTGTTTTCCATACTTTTCTGTTTCTTTTTTTTTGAGACAGAGCCTCAAGCTATCACCCTGGATAGAGTGCTGTGGCATCATAGCTCACAGCAACTCCAATTCCTGGACTCAAGCGAGTCTCCTGTCTCTGCCTCCCAAGTAGCTGGGAATACAGGCGCCTGCCATTTTTTGGTTGCAGCCGTCATTGTTGCTTGGCGGGTCTGGGGGCTGGATTCGAACCCGCCAGCTCAGGTGTACGTGGCTAGCGCCTTAGCCCGTGGAACCACAGGCGCCGAGCCGACTTTTCTGTTTCTTTTATTTTACGTTTTTTTGTCCTCTCAGAAAGGTCTTACCCACTTCACATTTATAACTACTTCTTGTAATTATAGTTAATTTTGTAAGTTTAAATTCTGTAGTGACGAACCTCTTTCATTTCTTCCTGAACAGAGAGTGTGCTTTCCACACACCCAGGACTAATCCTTGCTCCCACTGGTGTGAACAGCCATTTCCATCCTATTCCCATTTCCATAAGCGTTTGCTTCCATTTAGCTGTCCCTTTTATTCTTACCTAGTTCCAAATGTCTTTGTCGTAGCCTCGTTGCTTTCATAGATGCACGTATGCAATTTTCTCCCAACATCTTTTTCAAAAGGCCATTTAACTTTCAGACTAAAAAAAGTTACATATATAATACAAAGAGTTGTCTGACAGTGCGCCTGGCTCTCCCAATGTTGGAATCTTAATAACCACAGCATAATTAACAAACCCAGGAAATTAATAGTGATACAATGCTATGAACTAATCTGCAGACTTTATTCATGTTTCAAATTCCTGTTCCGGATTCCTATCCAGGATTCAGTTTTGTACTTATTTTTTCTCTCTCCTTCTTCTCCTCCCCTGTCAGCTGTTCCTTTGTCTTTCATGACCTTGACACCTACGTAAGTGGATGTTTCTCAACTCAGATGTTTCTGATATTTCCTTAAAATTAAATTCAGATACTGCATTTGTGGCCCAAACACCGCAAAGCAATGTCAGCCCTTCTAAGTGCAGAATCACGAGGAATGTGCCACATTCACATCTTGTCACTGATTATTCTGCGTGACTTGATGGTGTCTTGTAAGCCTAACTACTGCGAGGCTATAGTTTTTCTCTTGTATTGAGTAATTAATAATATCTGTGGGACAATATTATGTGACTATGAATATATTGTGATTCTTGTAATACTTTAATTCTTAATTTTAGCCTCCATTCATGGTTCTTCTCTGCGACAATTATCACTGTGACATTTTTTAAAGAGCGATAATTTTTATTGGGATTATATTTTTATATTTTGATCTTCTCACACAACAGCAATAATACAGCAAAAAGCAGGACCTGGGAATTGGGTAGGCTGATCAAATCCATATCGGCTAAAGTCATATTTTAGGTTGCATGAGTAAATATAGATGTATATTTTAAACTCTCAAATGCCTAAAGGCTTATTTCAATGATACCTTCAGAATACCATTTTACAATAAATATTCATTGATAAGGATAGTTTGATATAAAAGATTATTTGAAAATCTTGAGTTATTTCGGGGGGTCATAATACTTTTGTGATTTACATAAATATGGCTAGTGGGTTATTTTCAGATTTGAGCATCTAACTTATACATAAACTCTTGGAAAATACATTGTTGGTATCTTTCTTCAACCATAGAAATGGAATTCCAGACTGAAAAAAAATAGAAAATCTCATGTTCTGTAAAACAAACCGCACTATTCAAATACATGCCAACCCCTTCACCTTTTATCAACAATAGACTGTTAGACTTTGAAAAAGTTATGAACCTTTATATTTGTCATCTGTACAATTTAATTGTGCCTTATTGGCTTAAGAAATCTGTGAGGCAGCAATTGCCAGTGTGAAACTTTAAATACACATTTCACATCTAGCTATTTGTCAAAGCAACTTTGCAAAAATGTTACTTTTTGAATATCATCCAAATTCTTCTGTCTAGAATATATTTCTCTTATAATTTAACTGATATAAAATACAAGTGTGGGCAGATTTTGCATAAAAATATTAAAAGAGAAGGAAAATGAGATATTTAGGTTGATGAAACAAGAGAATAAGCAACGACAATAATGTAGACTTCCACCTCAAATTCTTTTTAAAAAGATACTTTTTGTATGACTTCTTTCTAAACTCTTCCTCATAAAATAATCCACTTCTTATCATAACATTAATATGATGTATTCAAGTATTTTCCTATAATAACAAAGGTATTACTGACTTAACTTTTTGCACAAATAACCTCTTATTCTTATCAGCAAATGAATAATATTCTGTACAGTCATTAACTTTTTCTTGGCCTCTGCAAGGAGCTGAAGCAGAGTCCCCTGTTGTCACAGTGCACAAGTAACAGGAGTGAAACTTAAACCTTTCACGTGTTACATCGTTGCTGTTTGGAGTTTCTTTGTTACAAGGGCATAAGCTTAGCCTTTTCTGATTAATACAGCTACTCAGTTTTTCCTCCTCTCTCCAGTCGTTAGACTAATTGGTCAGAGGAGAGCTGCAGTAACACAGGTGTGTGTATTTCAAGTTCTTCACTTTGCTGGATTACTTTTAGACAAAAAGTGTCAGAATTCACATTCACAAAAATCAACAAGTAGCCCCATAGAAATACATTTCATTCATTCAATGAACTATTAAAGTTGCTACTAAAAGGAGAGATTTACATTATGAGTTCTCTAATGTTTTCGTCTCAGAATTGCTCTATACCTTTAAGCCTTCCTAAGAATTCAAAGAGTTTCTGTCTGAATGGGTTGTACCCATCCACACTTCCCACAGAAACAATAAATACTGAGAAATTATAAAAATCATTATATCTTAATTCTTTTAAAAGGAGTAGTAAATCTATGACATGTTGAGATAAATAACTTTTTTAAATTAAAAACAATCATGTTTTCCAAAACAAAAACCAGCAGGACGAGTAGCATGGCTTTAATTTTGAGTCTTTTTAATATCCGCCTGCCGGAAGACACCTGCGTTCCCATAACTACTTATGCATTTAATCTGTCGTGGTATCACAAGCCATGCAGCCTCTGGAAAATTCCACAGCATTATTGTGAGAAGTGAAAGTGAAACAAGCAGCTAACATCTTTTAGTATTACCATGGAAATGTTTTGATCTTATTGTCAACTCCCCATGAAAGTTGTGGAACTTGTTGTGGTTAGGATATGTCTGTTGAGATTCTAACTCCTGAGCTAATGATACTAGCAGGTGAGACCTTTGGGGAGGAAATTAGATTGTGAGGCCAGAGCACGTGCAAGGGGTGGGTGGCTTTCTACAAGAGGCCTCAGGGAACCCTTTCTCCCTTTCCATCTGCTTGTGAAGTCTTAGTGAGACGCCACCATCTCTGAGTCAGAACGCTGGCCCTTACCGGACACCAAAGCTGCCGGCACCTTGGTGTTGGACTTTGCAGCCTCTAGAACGGTAAGAAATAAATTTTTGTGCTTTATCAGCCACCAATGTTCAGTATTTTGTTTTAAAAGCCCAGATAGACTAGGACAGAACTCCTCATTTAGATCATTAGCTGTCAACTTAGAGGAATGGCCAGGCTGCAGTTCGTGAGGAAGTAATCCTCCGGGATGGATGACGCACATATATTTATATAATAAATTGAACATGTTATATGTGGATCTATCCACTGTGTATGTGTATATATGCCTACGTGTGTCTGTACATACAGGCACACACAGAGAGTGCCAAAAATATGTATAGACATTTTAAGCAAGGATAACACCGTATTAAATTTGACTTCTGTAATTATCAGAGGTTTTCAATGTGACTTATATTCATATTTGTCATTGATAATATCTTGAGTATTACACATTTAAAACAGTGTTCTTCGTTTTTCAATAAGTGTATGCATTTTTTGTCATTCTGTGTATGCATGTGGGTAACAGTAACACACACTGTTAAGCATATTATTTAAAAATTCCCCAAAGAGGCTGGGCCCGGTGGCTCATGCCTGTAATCCTAGCACTCTGGGAGGCGGAGGCGGCTGGATTGCCACAGGTTGGAGAAAAGCCTGCACAAGAGTGAGACAACGTCTCTAAAAATAGGCAGGCATTGGGAGGCTGAGGCAAGACAATCCCTTGAGACAAAGAGTTAGAGGACGCTGGGAGCTGTGACACCATGGCACTCTACTGAGGGTGACAAGTGAAACTCTGTCTCCAAAAAAAAAAAAAAAATCAAAAGGTGAAACTACAGCACAGACGTTTGTCTTTATGTAGGATTGTCTTAATACTGGAGGATCTCCAGGAAGAATTGCCTCAGGATGTCAATACTGCTTACCTGGGCATTTAGTTTTCGCTGCTGCATAATTAATTACCACAAACACAGCGGCTTAAAGCAACAGCTTTTTACTATCTCACAATTCTGTGCGTCACGAGTCTGGCGCGATGGAACTGAGGTTTTTCCTGTGTTATCACAAGGTTAAAATGAAAGCTGAATTAAGGTCTCATCTGGAAACTTTGGGAAAGATTCTCTTCAAAGGTGTTTCTTGTGGTTTGCAGAAGTTGTTTCCTCATGGCTGTAGACAGGGTCCCCCGCCCCACTGGCCATGGACTGTGGCTCCTTTCAGTGGTTCTCAACCTGTGGGTTGTGACCCCTTTGTGGATCCAATGACCCTTTCACAGGACCCTTTCATCCTACATATCAGATATTTACATTGTGATTCATAACAGCAGCAAAATTACAGTTATGAAGTAGCAACGAAAATAATTTTACGGTTGGGGGTCACCAGAACCTGAGGAGCTGTATTAAAGGATGGTGGCATTAGGAAAGTTGACAACCACTGATTCTTAGAAGCTCCCTCTGTCCCTTTCCACACGCCCCCTCCATTTTCAAAGGAAATGAATCCCCTTCCAATTTTCTACTGTTTCCTCTGCCACCAGATGAAGACAATTCTCTGGGTTTGAAGGGCTCATATGATCCAGAGAGGTCCACACACATCCTCTTCTTTTCCTTAGAATCAACTGTCATGTGATGTAACATAGTCACTGGATTGGCATTTTAGCACACGAGAGGTTCTACTCAAATAGGAGGGGGTTGGACAGGACAGGGTCACTGGGATCATGGCAGCTTTGGCTGAGAATCCGGTTGTGTAGAACATGGCAGGCAGGCTCTCAGATGGCCTGTGGGCTCCACTCTTGTTATTTTTGTCCTTGTGAAATCTCCTTCCTCAGGTAAGCTGGACCTAGTGATTCATTTCTAATTAGAATTTAGAAAAAAGAATGGGATGAACACAGAGTAAACATTTGTACATTGACTTAGAGGTCACATGGGCACAGTAAAAAATGTCACTCTGTGCAGGAAATTCTGGTGATGGGGAAGCAGATGGTACGGTCAGGTCTGTGTTCGCTATGATGATGAAGTGGTATTTATCACACCCTCACCCACAGTGTCTGCCCATCATTGTGAATGCAGAGCCTCAAGAAAGGATTAGATGTCCCAAGACTGCAAGAAATGTAATTGGAGTGGAAATGTAGTTGTCTACAGAGAAGAGGCAAAAAATGTATATAAGGGTGGAGATGGGACGTGGGGATGGGGGAAGTGGTGAGAGCTTGGAAATTGTCAAAGCAGAGGCAGGCATACTCACTGCGTTTAGTACTTGACAACTGAAATTCTGCCTAGTTACTCTCCATTAAGAGCACCCTCAAGTTTTCTTTCCTGAGGATGCTGAACCAACCTGATTGGAAAATATAGTCATGAAATTGTATTCAGACTTCCTCAACATTAGATTAATAAGCATAGCTACACATCTTGGAAGTTCTGAGAGGAGTTTGATGCTTTAACAATTTGTATTATACAGTGAAATCTGGAATTAAACTCCTAACTTAAGATTGCACTTAATAAAAAGCAGGCGTGCCGAGTGCCAGACATACTCAACTATGTGTTAGACGATTCTGTTTTATGTGCTTCTGTACTTCTCTGTCTTATGAAACCTGACTGTTTAAATATTAAATTTAGATTTCCAACTCCGAGACCATACACAGCATGTTTTCTTCCTCTGGTTCTTTGCTTCTATGACTCCCCAGGGTCAACTTCATCTCTTCCCCTGTAAGCCAACTTCCATTGCTGGCCAAAGCATGATATATCAAAACTTACCATGTCTGCACATTATTGCTTAGTTCCTTGAGCTATTCATTTTTACAAGCTCCCACCAAACACCCCCTTTTTGGTATTTTTATATTTATTTTCTCTGGAGGCTATTTTTTCTCTTCATTTGTCTTATACTAAGTTTCTATTTTTTGGGGGGGGAGGGACAGTCACTTGGTCACCCTCTGTACAGGGCTGTGGTGTCATAGCTCACAGCAACCTCAAACTCTTGGGTTCAAGTGATTTTCTTGCCTCAGCCTCCCCAAGTGTCTGCGACTACAGGCACCTACCTCAACGCCTGGCTATTTTTTAGAGATGGAGTCTTGCTCTGGCTCAGGTTGGTCTCGAACCTGTGAACTCAGGCAGCGTTTATATGTTGTCAATTCCAAGATTTTCTCCTTTTCAAATACTTTCCCTCAGGACTAAGGTTATAGAGAAAAGACTGGCATTCAGAAGTGTAGGCAGCTCTATTGTTTTGTATCACAAGCTGACATCGCACATGAGTGTAAAGGATGACTGGAGAAAGATAAAAAAAAAATCCTTCAGAAAACCAACTCTGTCTCCAAATTACTATTTGGCAACCCTCTTTTATATTACCATGGAATTTCATATCCAGTGATAAAAACGTGTGTCATTCTGAAAGACACATAAGGAAGGCTATCACAGATATAGCATTTGAATCAAGTTAGACAGGGAGGAGGGCTCGAGCTGACCAGCAAACAGGAGACAGAAGGAAGACGGTATTGTAGGTGAATTGTGAGTTGACGAGGTTGTCTAAGCTTTCAGAGATGCATAATAAGGAGAAAAGAGCATTAGGTAGGGAGGAGATTTTCAGAATGTCCAGACTCTTTGAACAGAAGTGGGAAAAAGAAATCTCAAAGTAAGATATATATTACTGTGCTCTGCCTTCATCAAATCATGGCAGAATATTGAGGGAGGCTATCCCAGGGATGAAGAGGAAGACATGGAAAAGAGCCTTCAACAAGCATGGGATGGTAACCAATTGTCATGACTTTGTGAAGATAAAAGTAGGCGTGAACAGCACTAAGCACACTTCAGGGCCAGATTTTGGTTTCTAAAGACCATTCATCCTACAGAACAGTGCAACAGAGGTCCTTGGAGAAATGAGGTTGGAGCAAGGAAACTATAAGATGAGCCTCGAGTGTCTTGTGGCAAGAAACTCCTTAAAAAAGAAAAATAAAAGAGAAGAGAAAATAAAAACTGGCATGTCCAAAGGAAATAACTTGGAAGAGCAACGAATGAATTAATATGAAACAACTTGAGTAACATCAAAATATTTATAGTACTTAGATTGTGACCCAAAGAGTAAAATAAATATCTATTGGTCTATGTTTCTATAAATGAAGAACTGACTGAATGAATAAATCAATGGGGGAGAAGAGACAATTCTTCCTTACTGAAGAATTTCACTCAATAAATGTAAAGAGAAAAGGGAAATAGAAAACTGCCCTAAACCACTGCAACAATAACTGCTGTGGGCAAGTTCTGAAGGATGCTCCAATTATTAGGCTAAATTTTAAAGAGAAACAGGATTTCTAAAAACAACAAAAATGCTTTATTTCAAGTTTGTAAGAGTAGACTGAGAAGGAAAAAAATATATTTTGATAACATTTTACTAAATGGGTTCTTTTTGAGCATTTAGAGATAACTTTGTCTTTGGAAGCATTCCCAGGCATAAGAAGTAAAAAGCAGGATTTTTTATGGTCTTAAAGTATCTTCTCCAAGATAATTATTAATTAGTGTGGTGTTTTTAAAATAAGTCACTGACACATTGATATCCCTCTTTCTACAGTGGGAGTGTAATCCCTTCCCTGTGAATGGGACCTACTTGCAGTGACTGGAGCCTGCAAAGGAAAACACAGAAACTTTACAGTGGAACCAGCAAACACCACCTTTCCCAAACGATCATGGTTATCATCCCAGCAATAAGATATGTTGACTTCATGTGCTTCCAATATAATGTGATAAGAAGGCCACTTCTCTTCTCCAGTATTCTTACCGAAAATTCTATAATCTGTGTCTCATCATGAGAAAACATCAGGAAAAAACCAAATGGGAGATATTTTACAAAATACATGCCTAGTATTCGTCAAAGATGTTACGAAGGACAAGATTTGGGAATTGTCACAGATTGGAGAAGACCTGGATAGAACATCACAGCTGAATGCAAAGTAATATCCAGGCTTGAATTCTAGAGAAGAAAAAGGTTATTGGTGAAAAATATTAGGGGCTCTGAATAAAGTCAATAACTTAGTTAAAAATATTGTATCAATGTTTGTTTCATACTTTTAATAAATATGTCATGAACACGTGGTGTTAAAGGAGCAGAAGATGAGTAAGAGACACAGAAGATGTATTATTTGTACAATTTTTATCAAAAACTGTGTCCAATTAAAACTTTATAAAAACGAGTATATTTTTAAAAATACCTGTGGAACTAGGGTCAAGCACAAAGTCTCTCCTCACTATGTGATTCTCCACCTATGACTTAAGTGTGGAGAAGTGATGGAATTAAAAATAAACATGATCCAAATTATACATTGTAATAACATAATGCTTGAGTCTAGGACTCAGAATAGTACCTAATTAAAGTATGAACAAAAGGAACAAGGAAAAGACAAAAGACGTGTAGAAAAGACAAATAGTTTCCTGAATGAATAGTAATGAGTGGTTAGAGGCCAAAAAATAATTAAACGTAGGCAACATCAAGTTTAATTAAATTCTAAATTTGATACCTATTATGTTCTTGCCTTACAAGGTAAAACATTAACAGAAGAGTTTATTAAATTTGAATGCAAGTTCTACAGAAGATGCTATCATTATGTGGAAAATAAAATGTAAGAGAAAGAGAGGAAATGGAATTCAAGATGATAACAGAGGAGTGTGATTTCCAGAGAGAAATACTTTCATTTTTATTCATGATGGCATCATGGGTAACTGTGACAGTAATAGAATACCACCATCTCTAAATCTTGTCTTCTGATCTGAACACAGCAACCATGAATATCGTTGCACTGACATTGAGTACTAAGTTGGACTTGTGACTGAATCACAACATTCTGAGACAGTGAATGGATTGAATTACTACCCACAATGCTTTGCTTCTCCTTGTGACTTGACTGTTGACTGTTCTTCCCATTAGAGCTGGAGATTTAATTCTTTGGTTAAGACTTTCCTTGGCTAGTTAAATGTTAGAAAATATTCCATGGAACAATGGCCAGAAATGTGCTTTGTGCATGTGGGTTTGTTCTCTTTCACTTTGGGGATGATAATGCTAGAACATGCCCCAGCTGGTCCACTGCTCCCAAAAGGATGAGAGACCATTGGTGCAGCCCTGGCCTCTACCTGGAGCTTAGAGGGAAGCCCTCAGGGGCCCAGACCCGGGAAGCCAAGCCCTGTTCAACTTGCTCACATCAATGAGAGGGTAACAAGTGTAAGTTAAAATTTATCTCTTCTTGGTTTTCGTTTTGACTTATGTTCAAATAAGAAAGATATTCGATTTAAAATGTATGAAGTACAAATCACCACAGGAAGATATTTAAAAAATCATAGAACCAACTTAAATATCTGTACTTATATATTGTGTACATGTGTATGTATACATAGAGAGTATCTATATTAGTATATATTCTATAGAAGTTTTTTTCTGGAATGGCCATCAGAGCTCTCATCATCCTAGAAGAAATAATTTGAAGGGTGCACTAGGTGCTGGTGTTGGGGTACAGCTTCCCAAGGGGAGCACTTTGAAGGTGACCATAGAGATATTCAGCAATGAGGTGTGTAGCATTCTTTTCTAGGGAGAATGAGTTCAGGAAGTGAATTGTCTGACCTCATGTGTGTGTGTACATAGTATATAAATAGTGTGTACATATATATAGTGTATAGGTATGTATGTGTGTATACACAGTAGAGAGCGGGGATTTGGTTAGATCTTCAGAGGACGCTGTGCTCTCATCCCCAGTCTTCTGCTCTCCTATGTCCCTCTCCAGGCCAGTGGGGTCGCTTTTTGTGAAGCTAATCAAGTAAAGTAGGCTATATGGGGATATATAAGGTTCTATACAACAGAGTCTCCCAACAGGACAGGGAGAGGACAGGGAGAGGACCCTGGCAGAATACTCAGGCTGAAGGCTGGATTGTGGAGGGGGTGAAAAGACTTCTGGGTATGGACTAGACATGTGACCACCCAGCTTGAGGGGTCTGCAGAGGTGTGACTAGACCAGATACTGAGGGTGAGCCTAAGAAGGGCAGAGGTGGGAGGAGATGGCACCAGTTTCATTTCTTAAGATTTCCATCCCAAAACAGGGATGGAAATGATTTTAGAAATGTGTGGGAGGGGATTTAAAGTTCTCATTAGTGGGGTGTGAGGGGGAGGTGCCTGTAGTCCCAGCTACCCCAGAGGCTGAGAAAGGAGGTTCACTTGAGGCCAGGAAGTTGAGGTGCTGTGAGTTATGATCATGCCACGGCATCCTAGCCTGGGTGACAAAAGAAAAAAGAAAAAAATAAATAAATAAAAAAGGGGAAATAAAAATTTTTATATGTGTGTTTCTTCATGTATTAGAAAGAATGTTGTAGTTACTGTATTAACGAGTAAAAGTGACCACAGAATGATATATAGATATATAATGCATGTGTATATATATATATCCCACAATAAATAAAATTTCTATTAAGCATAGCTGAGTTTTCACCTAAGTGCAGAGAGAAAATTATATTCAATGAACACATTTTAAATGAACAGTAAAGATAAAACTCAACCCAACAAAACCAATGTGGTTCTGTGATTGTGTGAGTCCTGATGGCTATTCATCACTGATTCAGTTACATTATTCATGCCCACATATTACTTATTAACCTCACACTGGATATTGTATAGGCTTATAGCCAATTGGCTCACGATTGTTTAATTTTCTCAAATGCAACTTCAGAAGTATCTTTTAATACTTTTCCCTTTAATGTTCTTATACTTTATAAAACTTGAGTGTAGGTAAAACTCCCTTCATTAACATTAAATATTCTATTAATGGTGAAAAACACTTTAAGAACCATATGACTTAACACAATTCTATTTCAAAATTCACTAAATACTATTTTAAAGACATAGAAAATATTGTCTGTGTTACTATACATCTACAATTGATTACTTTTAATATAGTGTTACTAAAATCTGGAA
>CAUYON010017340.1:0-13945 GCA_963573935.1 Arctocebus calabarensis
TAATGAATCAGTTACTCTGGATTGAAGTCTGAACTGTGGAGAAATGCCAGTAATTAAGTCACCCCGCTCCCCACAGGCAACAATTGGAAAAGGAAAATCAAACCTTTCCACAACCACATACCCAGGGTACCACTTTGGATAGTGCTCAATTGATTGTCCCAGTTGAAGAGATCCAATTCAATTATCCCAGTCAGCACCCATCTTAGGTGGGAGTAACAGCATTCATTTCTTTCTTTCCCAATTAATTAATTGACCTCTCCTGTATTTTAGGATTATTAGCATGAAAGGGTAATTTTTCTTTTGGGAGTAAAATGATCTCCCTTGAGACAACAGAAAAAGCTTACCTTAAGTATTATTATACCAAGTATTGTATTCTTCTGAGTAGTTACTTCCATTTCACTAGTGGTTTTGTGCCAAAAGATAATTTTCTTTTAGAAATAATAACTTTCTTCTAGGATGTGATGCATAATTATTTTTTTAACATGAATATTTGAGAGGAAAAACCCTGAACTCCAATTGTATATACAAATGACATTAATTTTTACATCAATCCTCTTATATTAAAGCTCTGTATTAATGATTAGATTATTTTCTGATAGATATGACCTTTCCTGCAAATTTGGAAAATGGAATAGTGACTGGTGATTAAGTTTATAAAGAAAATTTTGTCCTATGACTATGCACATTAAGTATTGTATTTCTTTATATTTAAGTAAATAATTACAAACTACATTACCTAATAATATGTTGAGTCTTTTTCATAACCCATATTCTGGTGTCCAGGCAAATTGACACATCAAATCTAAAAAATCTTATGGTCATTTCATTTTAGAAAGTTCATTGAGAAGAAATTATTTTAATTATATCAATTTGATGATATTCTGGAAATATCTTTCTAATAACTATGTTGATGTTATATTTGAATATATTAAAAATTACTGAATATTTAGGTATGTATGTTAAAATAATGATAAAAAGTAAATAATATAATATTTAGACACTGAACTCAAAGTGTAATGATGTCAAAAGAATGATGTCAGCAGTGGACTAAATAGACATATGTTTCTTCCATAAAAATGTAATAGTTCTCTGTATATGGTAAATTGAATTATAATTATGCTATTATGATAGTGGTTTTGTTCTCTGAGGACTAATTTGTAAAAAAAAAATTGTTTTAGATCCAATATAAAATCCATGGACAATTAATTCTGGTCATGTGTCTACCTAGGCATGCATGAATAAAAGTTAGGTAATTTAATGTGAATCATTGTTATCACACCAAAAGTGCATAAGAATTTGCTTGAAACTTTTTTCTACTTACAGGTGCAGTGAACTAAATATATATATTTTAATTGCTTTATGTGTTCTCACTTGTACTGTGGTTAATGAGGTTTTAAAAATAATATATTTCTTTCCCTAAAGGGTAGACTTCAAACTAAGTGTTTCAGAAGACATAAATCAAGTATACTTTCAGCAATATATTTGGAGGTATTTAAACATATTATTTCATCAAACATTCCTGGGAAAAGTTCACTGAAGGTGTCTTAAAGCCTCAAACACAATTATAAAGCAGAATTATCTTTAAAACCACCCTAACAACACATCAGGGAGCTTAGTTTCCATGCCGTGAGGCTTTATCATAGTAAAGTCACATAATCAAGTAACTTCTGAGCACTGAATTCTATTCATGGGAGTTGATCAAAATCAGATACAACTATAGTTTACAATAAGATATATTTCATTTTTTTGTCAACTTCATTTCCTGATGTAAAATAGAAATTCTGAATTATAATAAAATATAGGTAAAATTGACTCTCTAAAAATATTTTTATATAGTTAAGAATGCTTTATGCTTTAGTTATAAGCATTAATTTCTTTCTCTTTTATTTGAAGTTATAGATGTCATGAAATCCCTACAGTATTTACTAAAGCTCTTTATCAAGCTCAAATTTTACTCTAAATTGGCAACTTGCAATTCCTTCTAACTGATGACATAGTTTTTGGTATGCATAGGCAGTATTCATTTGCAATGAAGATCCCATCAACCCATTCTATGTAATTCATAAAAATAATACTCTGTGTGCTTTGTTCCATTTTTTAATTTTTTTATTGTTTGGGATTCATTGAGGGTACAAGAACCAGGTTACATTGATTGCATTTGCTAGGTAAAGTCCCTCTCATAATTGTGTCCTATACCTTAAAGGTGTGTCACACACCATGACCCTCCAACTCCCCTCCACCCTCACTATGCTCTTCCCTTCCCCCACCCCCCTCCGAATTTTTATTTTTAGCTATATACATTGGCAGCTGTACATTTTTGTGAAGGGGCATCCACCATTATTATTTCATACCAAGTACAGTCCAACTATTGCTCTAGAATTCAGTCATTATTATTCCAACACCCAAGTTCTGGCATCCTTATCCTTCATGGAATAGAGTAGAAATACAGATGGATAATCAGTGAAATATTCCAGAAGAACACTTTTAAAAGAACAATTCTTGTTAAGCACAGATTTTTATAAGCTATAGTTTATCATTTGAATAAGCAATAAATGTGTTTATTAACCATATCATTTTCAAAATCAAATGATATAATAAGGACTCATTTACATAAAAAAATTATGCAACTCTATAGAGTTAAGGCCAAATTTAAAGTCCAAATTGCTCTTTTCATTTCGGTGTTGAAAAGCAATGATGGTGGGTGGGGACAGGTTAAGATGGAAAACTAGAAATATTTCCTTACTAGCCACTCACAGGGAAACAGGGGAAAGAATCCTTCAACCCATCCAGGGTACAGTGTAGCAATGGTGGACTCCAGGAGACAGCAAGAAGGTCTGAACAAAAGGCAAATGCTTAGGAAGTTCAGGGACCCGCCAGCCAACTTGCAGCCTACCCACAGACAACTGGGAACAAGAAAGGGCTTTCCTGTGTTTGTTGTTTTTGTTGTTGTTGTTGCTGGGTTTTTTGTTTGTTTGTTTGTTTTTTGTTTGGCTAATCTACACACTGGATTGGCTTTGGAGGGCTTAAAAGAGTAGGTAGATATGAAAAGTGTCTAGTAGCTGGGATTGAATATTGGAAAGTGTGAATCTCCCATTGACTTGTGTACTATCTGGTGGTCACTATTGTAGCAAAAAGTTGTCCAGGTACATAGGCTCCTAATACACAACTGGTTCTGGCATGCCTGCTGAGCTTAAGCATTCCCCTAGGGTGAGCTGAGCAACCTGGGAATTGTTGGCAGGGCAGTGTGACATGCTTCCTAATAAATGTAGAGTTTTAGAACCCCAATTATGTGGGATGAGGGCAACTAAGTCAGGAAGACAGAAACCAGTCTCCTCCTCTGGAACTAGAGAGTGGCTTCTGGCCTTAATTTTTCACAGTAAAACAATGTATGTTCTTCATCTTCTAACAATACAATGCTACCTGGTGTTGAGGCAATATGTTGCAAAATATATCATTATAAAGAGTTATGTTCTCTCTCTCTCGGTTTTATTAGGTATTTTTTCCTTTTATTAAATTGTTGTATTTTTACTTTTTAAAATTAACTTTCTTCAATGCCAACGGCTCTCCATTTTTGTTATGGTTTTCCAGACCCTTTTCTTCACTGTTTCTTTTTATTTCTCTCCTTTTTTCTCATTTTGATAGACATCTACTTTTCTCATCTTTCCCAGATAAATCTCTCATATAACAGCTGAGATATCCCTTTTTTGTCTTTATATCATGGGTAACTTTAAGTTTCATTATCTACTTTTTTTCCCCTTTTCCTTGAGTACTAGGGAGTCAAGGTATTGGTCTAGCTCAAGGATGTCATGAGCTCACAGACTAGTGGGA
The DNA here is from genome assembly GCA_963573935.1 of Arctocebus calabarensis. Classification (NCBI taxonomy): domain Eukaryota; kingdom Metazoa; phylum Chordata; class Mammalia; order Primates; family Lorisidae; genus Arctocebus; species Arctocebus calabarensis. The sequence continues at coordinate 3,829 of CAUYON010017340.1, forward strand.
CCTTCTAGACTTTGGAAATACAGTAATGGCGTGTCACCACTGTGATGTACTGCTGATTTTTTAATTTTTTTATAGTTTTGTTTTGTTATTTTCTTTCTCTTTCCATATTTGAGAGAGGTGGGGGTCTTCCTTTACTGAGGAAGGTAAGGAGATCTTGAATTTAAGGAATTCATGCAATTGGCCCCACAAAGTCCTACAGTTGTAAGTGTGGCCATACACTCTGCTGAACAACACCATTTTTCCTATTATTCACTTTCTCTCCTATCACTCTTTTCCTTTTTAATTTTTTTCTCTTCTTTCTCCATTCATGTTTTTACCCTTCTTGTAGTTTTGCCTTTATACCAAAGACCATTTCAACATCTAAGCTCTGACACAAGGTAATTTAAAGTGAAGGAGGAAGTGAGAAGAAAAATGTACAGTAACAAATGTGACAAGAAGAAAACACACATAAGGAAGAGCCAACATAAAAATTCTGGTGACATGAAAAACCAAAACAGAGGCACCTTCCCCCTAACCAGGGATCATGAGGAAGCTACTGCAGAGGATTAGACGTATAAAGAGTTAATGGAAGCTTGGTTCCCATAGCTCAGTGGTTAGGGTGTTTGCCACATATGCTGGGGCTGGCCAGTTGGTAACCAGCCCAGTACTGATAAAAAAAAAAAAAAAATGACAAACACAAAAAAAAAAAAAAAAAAATAGCCAGGCATTGTAGGGGGTACCTATAGTCTCAGCTACTTGGAAGGATGAGGTAAGAGAATCACTTAAGCCCAAGAGTTGGAGGTTGCTGTGATGTCATGTCATCTACCAAGGGTGACATAGTAAGAATATGTATCAAAAAAATAGATTTAATGGAATGACAGAAAGGGAATTTAAAATATGGATGGCAAAGGCACTAAAGAGAATTGATGAGAAAAAGAAAAGAGAGAGAGAATTGATGAGAGAGTGGAAAAACAAAACAAAAAATGGAAGAAAGATATGAAGAATATAGACAGGATACGGTGGAGCTCAAGAAATTGAAGGAGTCAATTAGGGAACTTAAATATTGAGTATGAAATATCAATAACAGATTAGACCATAGACAAGAATGAATCTCAATGTTAGAGAATAAAGCTCTTGAGCTAACATGGGTAGTTAAAGAGATGGAAAATAAAGGGAAAGCAGAACATTGGCACAGAGATTTATGGAACTTCATGAAGTCTTTGCACATACAAATTATAGTGATCCTTGAAGGGAAAGAAGAGAATCCCAATGAAATGTAAAACTTATTGGAGAATATAATAAATGAAAATTTCTCTTTTAACTAAAGATTTAAAAGCACTCCTTTCAGAGAGATATCTAACTCAATGTGTTTTCAACACAAAGAGATCTCCAAGACACATTGTGATGAAACTGTCTGATGTCGATACAAAAAATGAAATTGTGCAAGCAGCCACAAGTAAGTGCTAACTGACCTACAAGGGCAGATCCCTCAGAGTGACAGTCAACTTGTCACCTGAAATTTTGTAAGTCAGAAGAGAATGATTTTCTACCTTTAATCGTCTTAAAGGAAAGAATTTTCACCCTAGAATTCTGTATCCTCCTAAACTAAGCTTAAAAATTGATGGAGAATTCAAACTTTTTGTTGGTATGTAAACATTGAGGAAATATGCCACAAATATCCCAATTCTACAGGCAATATTTAGAAATTTTCTCCACAATGGGCCATCAAAATAGCCCACCAAAGAAGTAAAATCCAAAAACTAAAGGACAAAACCTAGCTTCCACAATGGCACAAAGAATAAAACTAACCAACTTGGCCGGGTGTTGTGGCCGGCTCCTGTAGTCCCAGCTACTTGGGAGGCAGAGGCAGGAGACTTGCTTGAGCCCATGAATTGGAGGTTGCTGTGAGCTGTGATGCCACAGCACTCTATCCAGGGTGACAGTTTGAGGCTCTGTCTCAAAAAATAAAAAAACACACACAAAAAAACTAACCAACCAACTGACTTTTACAAAATAAGATGAATAGAACTTCATGAGACTTATCAATTCTTTTAATATATGTTATTTGCTTGAATACCCAACTGAAGATACACAGGTTGGCAGATTGGATAAAAAAGCTGCAGCCATTGATACTCTGTCTCCAAGAAAGACACCAGCAATACTCAGGGTAAAGGAACTTAATACAATATTTCAGGCAAATAGAAACCAGAAGAAAGGAGGGGTTATAATCTCATTTTCAGATATAAGAGTATTTAAAGAAATGAAATTTAAGAAAGAGAAAGATGGTCACTTCATTCTGGTCAAGGGGAAAATAAAACAGGAGAGGACATTTCAAATCTAAATATTTATTCATCCAACTCAAATACTCTCAGATTAATGACATGGATTTTGATTGGTCTTAGCAATATGACATCCCATAGCAGTATAATAGCTGGGTACATTAACACCTCTCTGACAGAACTGGACAGATTCTCTAAACAGAAACTAAACAAAGATAAAAGGGACTTAAATGTAAACCTAGAACAAATGGGATTAATAGACATATACAGAACACACCATCTCAAAGCTAAGGCATATGCATTCCTTTTGATAGCCCATGGAACATATGCTAAAATAGATCATATCCTAGAATATGAATCAAACCAGATGTTAGGCTATATTACAAGTAAACAGTGATCAAAACAGCATGGTATGCCCCCCAAAAGAGACATAGACATTTAGAACCAAATAGAATACCAAGAGATGAAACTAGATGCTTATAGCCATTTGGTCTTTAATAAACTGAACAAAAGCATACACTGGAGAAAAGAATCACTATTCAATAAATAGTACTGGGGAAACTGGATAACCACATGTAAAAGAATGAAACTGGAACTGCATCTTTCACCAATTAGAAAAACTGACTCAAGATGGATACAAGATTTAAATATTAGGCATGAAATAGTAAAATCCTAGAAGAAAGTGTGGAGAAAACTCTTGAGGATGTCAGCTTGGGTTAAAATTTTATGAAGATTTGTGTGGCAATGGCAACAACAACAAAAAATAAACAAATGGTACTTAATTAACCTGAAAATGTTCTGCACAACTAAGGACACAGAAATCAAAATAAATACACAACTTTCAGAATGGGAAAGGATATTTGCATGTTATGAATACAAGAATGGTTTGATAGTATCCATAGAAAACTCAAATTAATCAACAAAAAATGAGCAAATAACCCCATCAACAATTGGGCAAGAGACACGAACAGAACTTTCTCCGAGTAAATCAAATGAATGGCTAACAAACATATGAAAAAATGCTCATTGACCTTAATCATCAGAGAAATGCAAATCAAAACCACCCTGAGATATCACAAAAAACCATAAGATCAGTTCACATCACAAATTCCCAAAGTTGCTTATGTGAAGAGGGGAACACTTTTACATTGTTGGTGGCACTGCATCCTAACATAGACTCTTTGGAAAAAAATATGGAGAAATCTCAAAAACTCAAATTTTACCTTGTATTTGACCCTGCATTTCAACTACTAGGCATCTACCCAGAAGAAAAAAGATATCATCTTATCATATAGAACTTTGTTTATCACAGCTCAATTTTCAATCTTTAAGACATGGAAACAACCCAAATGCCCATCAATTCTGGAATAAATTAAACTGTGGCATATGTATACCATCGAATACTATTCAGCCATAAAAAAAGATGGTGACTTTACATCTTTTGTATTAAACTGGGTGGAGTTGAAACACATTCTTCTTAGTAAAATATCACAAACATAGAAAAGCAAGTATCCAAGATACTCAGTATGGGTATGAAGCCAGTAGATGATCTAATTCACACCCGCAAAGGGGAAAAACTTATTTCAATTCAATTCTGGAGTGAAGGGAAACAAAGAAGGGGAGAAAAGGTCAGAGGGGGTTTGGGGATACTCCTATTCAGTGGACAAAATTTAGGGGTGTATGGCACACCTTTTCAGTGTGGGACACAACTGTAAGTGGGACTGTACCTAACAAATTCAAATATTGTAACCTGATTGTTTGTATGCTCACATTAACCTGAAATTAAAGAAAAATAATGATAAAGAAAAATGATTTAAAAAGAAGAAAAGCAAAGAGGTTTTACCTAAGTATAAAGAAAATCATTGTATTGGGAATTTCAATGACCACATTTATGTTTATTCCTTTAGATAAATGCTCAGTGTCTTATGAAAAATAATAATTCATATTTAACAGAGATGTATTTCTCAGATTTCAACTTAAATTTTGGTACATTCATAGTGATATCTTTTTGTTCTTCATGTTTCCCACCCTAGGCAAACATCTTATTCTGTTTCTATTCTTATTCTATTAGGCATGAAATAAATTTTCTATTTATATTTTTCCTTCTGTATTTTCATGCTTGATCTTTGAAAATTAGTTTACTTTCTTTAAATATAACTCCAGAAATATGCCCTAAAATTGGGTACTGAAAGATGGCACAAAGTATTACAAGAATGAAAAAACAAACATCACATATACTCATTACTAATTGGAAACTGGCAGATTAACACCTACATATTCACATTAGAGAAGAATTCAATTAAATACAAGTAGAGTCCTGGGGAAGATGGATTGGGTAAGTTTCCAGCTGAATGAACACACTGCATGTGTATGTGGCACACTTCCTGGTTAAAGAATACAACTACAATGAGGAATTTAACTTTACAAAAGCAAGGTATGTGACTTAATCATATGTATTGAAATATTAACCTGAAATTAAAAAAAGAATACAATTAGTAAGTTAAAAAACAATGTAAATAGAAGAAAGGAAAAAAAAGAAGAAAAATAGAAGAAAGGAAATAATAAACAGTAGAGTATAAATCAATGAAATAGAAAATTTAAAATAATAGAGAAAATCAGTGAAATAAATACCAGATTATTTAATAACACTGATGACACTTTGGTGATAATTGATAAGAACAAAAGTGAAAAGACACAAAAAGAGATGACATTTCTACCTAAATAAATGTATTCACTTGTGTAAAAACTAAACTTCATGTTGATAAAGATTTGTCATTGATAAAAACAAAAATGTTCCTTGAAACACACATACCACTGAAGATCACTCTATAATAAGAAACAGACACCATTACTAATGTCTTGTCTATTTAGTTCCTGGAGTTTTAGTTAATTATCTTTTCAATGTCAGATTAATATAAGGGTACATCAAATTAGGTTACATTGTTTGCCTTTGTTAGGTCAAGTCCCAGTTGCAGTTTAGTCCTTCACTCAGAAGGTATGCCATATATCCATACATACACATTGTGCCCAATCAGTGAGAACTTACCACACCCCTGTCACTTCTTTTCCCCTTCTTTAATTTAATGTGTTGTTCTCTTATGTGGGCATGTAGTTTTTCATCCTCTATTTTCTTATTAACATTGAGTACATTGGCTGCTTATTTTTCCATTCTTGTGATTCTAAGAGGATATTGTCCAAATCCATCCAGGTAAATATAAAACATGTGCAGTTTCCATCTTTGTTTATGGATAAATATTATTCCATAGTATACATATACCACAGGTTGTTTTTCCATTTACGAGCACTTGGGTTTTTTCACATCTTTGCAATTGTGAATTGAGCTGCAATAAACATTCTAGTGCAAATGTCCTTATGGTGAAACAATTTTTTGAGGATGGATAGATACCTACTAACGGGATTGTGGGATCAAATGGAAGGTCCATTTTTAGATTTTTGAGAATTCTCCACATTTTTTTTCTAAAAGGCTGTATTAGTTTTCAGTACTACCAACAGTGAATAAATATTCCCTTCTTTCCACAATCATGACAGAATCTGCCGTTTGGGGACTTTGTTATGTGCTATTCTTGCTGGCATTTTCTTATCATCCATAATCATTAGAAAAATGCTTTGTACTTTTTAGTGTTATGAAAGAAGTTTACATTTAACTGTTTCCATAGTCTCCTTTCTTTCTTTTCTTAAGGGAGGAAAATATATTTATTTCAGTCTTTGTAAAAGCAAAACTATTTAGAGTTAATAGTGGGGACAATTATGGTGGTGTGAATATCATCTACTATGGCTAAACTCTCATGTTTCAGGTTCTTATCTTTTTCTTGAGTGTACAGTCTCTGGAAGAAATGCTCATGCATAATTTGATACTAACTACATAATATTGAAACTTTTGAAAATGCTATTATCAGGTGATTTTGTGGGGGATAGACTGTGGAGTTCTTAGTAAAGATCAAAAGTCATGCATGAAATGACCCTGGCTAATATCCTGTTTTCATTTCTCATATAGTGAACATAATTATAAACAAGTAAATATTCCACTAAATGTCATTAAAGCTAATCTAAGGAAGCAAAAGTGGTCATAGTACTTTTTTAATATAGTTGTTGACGTCAAACAGATAATGGCCATTTCAGTGTAGTGGTGAAAGAGAATGGCATAGGTTAGGAGGTATTTTGAAATCTGTTGTGACAGGGAACTTGCCTAAAAAGAGATGTACATTCAAGGGGAATTTTGTATTTTGCAGATGAGATACACAAATGTATTTTGGTTAATCTATCTCTGATCATGTATTCTTCTGGTCATTCAACAATTACTTGTTACCAGGTACTTTATCCCAGACCCTGCCTTCCTGGAACTTACTATGCAGGGTGTGCAAGGTTTAATGGACCTTAAGAATTATGCATTACATTTGAAAGATTACTTTAAAATCATTTTGATTGCTCATATACAGCGAACTGGGGGATAAACCAATGAAAGAAAATAGATCAAAAATTCAGTTTGTATGTAGAAATCTTAAGATGGTTGGGATATTCATATGCAATTGTAAAATAGGTAGTCATATGAATAATTAGAGCTAAGAAGAAATGTCAATTCAGGATATTTTACAATAGCTGGTGCACTTGAAATATCTGCCTATTTTATTTGATTATTTACTTTGTTGTAGAATGAAAGAGGCATCCATATTCCTATGTAACATGTCTTCTTTAGTTGTAGTTCATAAGTTATGTCTGAACTACATTTTTATACACTTACCCACTTTCTTAAAGTAATTTATTGCTAGGAAATGTTATTTCCAACTGAGCATTCCAGTTTGTTTTAAGGAGTGAAAGTAGATGTTATTTATAATAATACAAAAAAAAAAGGACAAAAGAAAAGGGTCTGTATCTTAAAACCTCTGATTCATCCTTCCTCATGTTCTCTATCTGCATCAATTTCGAAACCTACAACAATAATCCATTGTCTAGAGAATAAAGTATATACTTCTTAAAAGGCATTAACAAAATTGTTCAATGTACATTTCCAGTCTTGCTTCTGGTATTCTAGCATATACTACACTATTTTCTGATTCTAGTAAACATATATTTTTAATCATATATTGATTGCCCTTTACATTTATTTTAATAATTCTCCAATGCCTAATATATTTTCTTAATCAATACTTATATCAAATAAATGTAATGGATTATTTATCTAGAACTACTTAGACACTCACATACACACAAATTAGACTAATCAAACTAGATAATTTAAAAATAAAACTTAATAGTATATATTTAAGTGAAATAACAATACTTAAGGTTATATTTGGCATATTTTTTAAAAAGTAAATTTATGTATAATTTTATCAGTAAGACAAAATTATAAGAATATTAAATTGTACCACATAAATGTATACAGTTATGATTTAATAAAAATTAAGAAAACTTTTATTACATATTTAATTAATAGTTGTTAAATTTATTTATAGTCATATAATGATTTATAATATTACACACAAAGGAAACGTGAGTGAGAAAAGGTGATTGTAAATTATTAATATTAAGATTATTTATGATATAAGAAATCTTATCATAAATTAATATTAAAATGTTAATATTAATATTTTATTAATTATATCAATTTTTAAAAATAAGACTAAATTTATGTGACTATTAATGAATGTATCCAAAATTTGAAGGTCATAATCCAAAATAATTGTGTTCAATTGGTATTATTATAATGCCAATTGAATGTCCTCATTTTGTCATATTGTTATAATAATAATCGTCATTTTTTATCAAAATATTTTAATTTTGTTATTCTTTTCAAACCTACATGAATATAGAAAGATGAAATCATATACTATCATTGCCATTATCATCCAGTTCATATTAAACTTTGAAACTTACGTATTTAACACAGATATTAGCATTTTTCAATTGATCATAGTATACATTAAATTTATGGAAGTTAAGAATAACAGAATTTATTAATATATTCATCGTTAAGTAAAGCTCAATTACAATATCTTTATTTCTATTCTTCCTTACTTTATTTCTTTATTTATATTTTATTGTTACGGATTCATTGAGGGTTACACAGATTGCATTTGTTAGGGAAAGACCTTCTTACAATCGTGTCTTGCCCCCCAAAGGCATAGCACACACCAAGAATCCTCTCATTCCTTCCCTCTCTCTGCTTTTCCTTTACCACCCTCCCCTCATTCTTTTTCTCTCCACTCCTTCTTTCCCTCAGCTCAACCATGTCATTAATTGTCCTCATATCAAAATTGAGTATATGGGCGAGATTGCAATTTTTAAGTAAGAAATGTTTCTTTTCTTTCTTTTTTTTCTTTTTTTTTTTTTTTTTGGAGTCAGAGTCTCGCATCACAGCTCACAGCAACCTCAAACTCTTGGGCTTCAGCGATTCTCTTGCCAAGTTGCTGGGACTACAGGCACCTACCACAACGCCTGTATTTTTTCAGCTATTTTTTTGTTGTTGTAGTTCTCATTGTTGTTTGGCAGGCCTGGGTGGATTCGAACCCTCCAGCTCTGGTGTATGTGGCTGGTGCCCTAGCCACTGAGCTACAGGCGCCAAGGCAAGAAATGTTTTCTAGTTACATTTAGGTAAAGTGAATCTGGAGTTACAAAATGTGTAGTAATTATTAACGTTAGCAAATAATGATGTCAACAATGTTTATTTCATATTAACTCATCCGAAGTGTTGAACAGAGTAACAAATATAAAAAAGAGCTACATTATGTATATTTGCAGAAGTTTTTGCTTTTACAAAAGCAGCATTTGGTGCCCTAACTTATCACTAGCATTAGTGATCCACACCCCAGGTGTTCTCCCCACCACGGTCTCAGGAACTGAGAATGAATGGTGAATGGGGAATATTAAAGGAAAATGGTTTCCAGTGTGTTGTGCTGGGCGTCAGCAGGCCATGGCACGTTCCGGCTAGGCAGCGTTTTGTGTTTCACAATTCTAGTTTGCACCTCCTTCCCAGGCAATTCCAGGGCATGTACGGTGAAAACTAATTTTAATAGCAGGAACTGTCATAAATGCATTCGGCACCCCAGGGCGAGCTTCCCAGACCGCTACAGAGCGTCATCCTCACAGGCAGGTCCTGCAAGGAAAACAAAACGAGAGACACAGCAGGATCCGGGGGGCGGGGGCAGAAGCCCAGGCCCCGCCTAGGCCGAGGTTAGGCCCCGCCCACCCTAGGGCCCCGCCCTGGCCTGGCCTCCCCTGCGCGCGCAGGTTCCTGCAGACCCGGAAGTGGATCGCGTGGAGTGAGAGTCACATCGCCTCGCGTGAGTCTTTCTTTGTGTACATTAAGTCTGCGATCGCAGACCCCAGCTCTCCCATATCCGATGACCCGAGTTCCCTGAAGGCTTTAGAATCCCCACAGCGCTCCTTTCAGCCTAAGTGAACTCATACGTCGCCGTGACCTCCCGCGGTCACTTACTTTTGTTAAAATGGCTCAGAGATTGGCCTTCTCCCTGATCCAGGTCACGCACACTCCTCCTGTCGCCCCGTTTCCTAGCTTGAGACCCTTTAATGACTTCTCCCTCGCCCTTCGCCATGTACAATGCTCACCTGCAGTGCAAGTGGATTCAGTTTCATCCCCCAAGCCTCGGGCTTGTCGCCCCTGGAGGGCAGCGCGGCAGCCCCAGTGGTGGAGGAGCCGCGCCTTCTCCCGGGTTCTGGGATTCCTCAGACCCCATCCGCTCCTAATCCCGCCAGCACCTGTCCTCCTTGTGTTGGGCCTCTCTGCTGCCCAGGCTTCCCCTTCACGGCCACCACACCACCTGACCTGGCACAGTGTGGGCGGGGATGCCACTTGGACGTGTCCTTTGGCGCTCATTGTT
>CAUYON010017341.1:0-37032 GCA_963573935.1 Arctocebus calabarensis
TATAGTGATCAAGAAAATGCCATGAAGGCTATCTGTAACAGTACGATCAAAACATTTCTGAATGTATATGAATCGTGCCCTATGATTGCACCAATGTACAGAATTATGATTCAATAAAATTATAAAAAAAAAAAAGAAAAAGTTATCGAAGTTTTTCAGTTAGACTTTTTGAAAAGAATTATAGCTAACCATTTATATTCTGTCTAAAAGATACATGGTAAGTAAGCATGTGGTTCCCAGAAACAACTAGGATAAGCATGAGCTTAAGAGCTTCAGAAGCAGCATTTCTGAATTGACTACTAACCATGGTGCAGATGATCCAAAAGGGTAGAAGTGGTAGAAGGAACATATTATATTATTAAATATAATAAATGTTCTTTGATAGTAAAAATCACTACATGAGATGGCATTGCCCCTTGTCCAACACAAACTTTGCCACAAAGAAAATTCTGAGGACAGGTTTCAGAGAGTAGACCTCCAAAAATTATTAAATACTCCACTGTAAACTCTGTACCATTTAAAATCAATGAAGAAACGAAATGAAATTTAAAAAATCGTGACCACTGTTTATGAAAGACACATAATGAAGAATAATTTAAGACTGCTACAATGCATTTGATTATTAAACATCTTTACAGTGTGCATATAATACATAAAAATTGCACATTAGATGCACACAATTAGGATGAAAATAATTGCTTATTAAAATTACCAAATATAAAAACTCTTGGTTTCACATTTTATAATTTATTAAAATTTATGAGCAGAAACTCCCTCTTTTATTTGTTGGAGAGCAGGTGTACAAATGAAAGAGATCATTTATAATGCTGCTTTCCCACCACTTCTCACTTCCGCTAGATCTTCAGGCACATGGAATCAAAATCTTGAATCAATCAATAGTTCTTCACTATTTCCACTTCCACTACTCCAATCCAGAATCCAGGCCTCCTCCTTGCCTAGATGATTCTAAGAGCCTCTTTACGTGTCTTTCTTTTTATCTCTGTGCTTCAAGTCTACCTAAATCCTTCTACTCCACATACACATCTTAAATTTCCATTTCTTCCAGAATGATTTTCCTAAAATACATGTATAAATCCGATGCCATTACTTTGCTCAAAATTCCTCAAAGACTACCAAAACTTGAATCCTGTGGTTCATAAACTTTCACTTAAATCACAAAGCTTTTCTTGATCTCCTTTGTGCTTCTTGCTTTAACCTCACGCTCAGTTCTGGCCTGACATATATGTATACTCTTTCCTCTAGGCAGCCGGAATTACTTGATGAGTTCTGGTAATACATGGCTGCACCCCACCTCTAATCCTCTGCTCCTAGTACATTCTCCTCATGAAAATGGCTTTCTGTTGTGTCCCACACATAATAACACAGCCTTGACTGTTCAGTTGCTGTTGTTGACCTTCTCTAGGCAGGCTGAATTTCTAAGACTGTTGTGATCTTCATCTTTTGCTCCCCATTTCACTCAAGATAGTATATTCCTTTCAGAGGTACATTGTTGATAATCTCTGTCTTGCCTGTCGATAAAATGGGTAAAACCATTAAGAAGAGGAAACAGAATTTATTTTACTTTTCCAGTGCTGAGCATATGCCTGGTGACAGGAGATGCTCAACAGATGTTTTTTGCATGAATGAATCTAAGTAAGGAAGTTTAACTACTTAATGGAGTAAAAATATTAGAGTTTGACTTCACTGATGTACTTAATAATTACATATTTCTGTTTTCATTCACTGATTAAATAAAAACATCAAGTAATTCTACATGACAAAATACATTTAAAATACTTCTTAGGTTAATCTTGGTAATTTATAATTCAAAAAAAAAAATAAAATGGCTGAGTGTGGTGGCTCACACCTGTAATCCCAGCACTATGGGAGAAAAAGGTGAGAGGATCACTTGAAGTCAAACATTTGAGACCATCCAAGGCAACGCAGTTAGACCCTGTAACTACAAAATATGTTTGAAAAATTAGCCAGACACATTCCTGCACCTGTAGTCCCCGCTACTCTGAAGGCTGAGGTTGGAGAATCACCTGAGCCCACAAGTTTGGGGTTACAGTGAGCTGTGATCATGCCACTGCACTCCAGTCTGGGTAACAGAGTAAGATCTTTTTTCAAATAAAATAAGAAAAGAAAAATAAATAAAATTGTATTTATCTAAAAATATTATGTATTTAATACTTTAAAAATCTGGAATTGCCTTTTAAGGTGATACTCACAAAGTTAACTGAATAGAAAATAGTTTTAAAATAAATTATAATTAAGCATGGTTTATGTGAATGTTATCTTATGAGTAACACCTGCTAAATATAGTTGTACTGATTAACTACAGCATGACTTATATTATTTCCAAGGATACACTTCAAGATTTCACATGTAAGGGAGTATTAGTTAATTGTTAACTGATAATTCTCACTCTAATACAGGAGTCCTCAAACTTTTTAAACAGGGGGCTAATTCACTGCCCCTCAGACCATTGGAGGGCTGGACTACAGTTAAAAAAAAAACAACTATGAACAAATTCCTATGCACACTGCACATATCTTATTTTGAAGTCAAAAACAAAATGGGAACAAATACAATTCACACTGCTGCATGTGGCCCGTGGGCCATAGTTTGAGGACCCCTGCTGTAATATGAAGGTCCCCTCTGTATTTGCATAGAGGACACTGTCTGAAATACAATAACTTTCTGCATTAATCCCAAATGCCAAAAACAGCCTATAATTCCCGATAAAAGGAAAAACAAGGTTTAAAAATGATGCCGTTAACTTCTAACTCCAAGTAAATAGAGTCCCTTAAAAATTCCAGAACAGTATATTTTATCAGTTACATTAAACAAAATCAATGTCGATATATAACTATGATATGTTTCAATTATATGAACCTCAGAGTAAAATCAATCCGGAGTAGAGTTATTTTGACATCAAAAGTATCCTTAGGTTTAGAGATGGGATTGTCTTCAGATTTCCAAAACACATTTTCATTTCATGTTACCCTATGTCATTCTTGTTTGTCAAGACTCCATTCACGACTCATTTTTTTTGTACATTATATCAGCTCTCCCCAACCTTTTTGACACCAGGGATTAGTTTCATGAATGACCGTTTTTCCATGAACTAAGGGTGGGAGTAGTGATGATTTTGATATGAGTCTTCAAGCAATCAATTTATTATTGTCTTCAAACCTCTGTACTAATGATAATCTCTATTTTCAGCTGCTCCCCAGCACTAGCATCGCCACCTCAGGTTCACCTCAGATCATCAGGCATTAGATGATCACAGGCGTGGGCTACCTACAGCCCTTGCATATGCAGTTTATAGTAAGGTTGATGCTCTTATGAGAATCTGATGCCACCAATGATCTGACAGAGTGGGGAGTGGGAAATGCTAAGAGAGTGACTCCCAATCACTTCTCTTCCTTTAACAGCATCCTTTTCACCTGCCAGAAGTCACATAGCCCATGCATACTTTCTTTGTTATCAGCAAGTACAGTTTTTCCTCTTTAAGGATGATCTCTACCTCATGTATTAATAATAACGGAGAAATTGCCAAGAAGGCTATGTTAATCAGTTTGATGAAAATAGTTAAGATTGTATATGAAACCAGCACATTGTACCCCTTGATTGCACTATTGTACACAGCTATGATTCAATGATAAAGATAATTAAAGAAATGTCAAAAAAAAAGATTTACACAAACGTGTTAAGATACTTATAAATAAAGCAGTTTCCATGGTTCAGGTGCTGGCAGCAGCCATCAGCTGCATCAGTCCTCCGATGCCATCCTATCTCTAGCCTATCTCTCACCGTGTGTGTGTGTGTGTGTGTGTGTGTGTGTGTGTGTGTGTCTGTCTGTCTGTCCCTCTTCTTCTTCTTTTCCCACCTTTCCGCTCAGGTCAACTCTCTCTCCTGGTGCCGGGTGGCTAGATGTCCCTCTCTCGTGCTGTGTGTGACAGGACAGGAGGGGGCGCTCAGGAGGTGATGTAAGGGATGGGAGTGGCTGTAAATACAGATGAAGCTTTGCCAGCTGGCTGGCTACTCCCTTCCTGCTGTGTAGCCTTGGGATTGGGGACGTTCAGCACCTCATGATCATTACTAATAAACTTAGAACAAATGGTACAGACTGCGAGGAAGTACAGGTTGCAGAGAAAAATGAGGTGGAAGAAAATGAAATTAGTGACTACAACAATAAGGATGAGAGCTTGAATCTGTCTAGACGTTTCTTTTCTAATTTCTATAATTGTGTAAAACCAAGTTCTTAAAAACAAAGTAAAATGAGCACAAGCTATCAACTTTCTGATTCATGGTCACACATAATTTTGTTTTCTGTCCACACGCCTGTTGTGTCTCTTTTTCTCTTCAACTAAAACAGAGTTCCCATTATCCTTCATCTTCTCCTCAACTAAAACAATCTGCTGACTTTGCAGCTGTGATCAGCATGATAATCTAGTTCAATAAAAATGCCAATATGTTTGAAAATCAAAGATATACTTCTATAAATAACATACACAAGGCTAAATAGGACCAAATAAAATAAAGGGGGTAAAATGAGGGAAGATAAAGTTTGAATTCATTAATATTAGACTCAGCCTCCAATTTTTAACACTACTTTTTAAAGCATAGGTTATAAAAACAGAAATAAAAGAACAAAAACTTGTTCTTATTAAAAGAACATTACATATAATGCAACTTTTTAGAACCCCTCCACATACACATATTTATAACCATTTTTAATCAGCTTTAATCATTCTTCAGTGATTATTTTTAATTAAATTCTCTGTATTTAACCATTTTGAGACAAAATTAGAAAGACAAAACCAAAATGAAATAAATTTGTCCCACTTGCTGCATTCTTTGCTTTGTAGTATTTAATTTTTTAGTCAATCTCTATATCTATAAACTCAAACGTACAAATACTTATTGATTTACCCTAATCCACCCACTAGTGCTTAAATAAAAGCAACTGTGGGTAGATTAGGGAGTTTTCTACAAGGTGTTTTTCATTTATAACCATTTCCTAGACTTCATTCTTATATAAACATCTTGGGATTTAATAATATAACCATTTCCTAGACTTTATTCTTCTATAAACATCTTGAGAAAACTGGAGTTCCAAAATTCTCATCATATTCCTCAGCCCCACCCAGACAATGGAGAGTGTATTGAAAGCAGAACAGGAGCCCCTGTCATCTTTGCAGCCAACAAAGTCTCAACTTTTGCCATCTATGCCCTTTGAAAATCCATGTGATCATTGATTGAAAAACAATCTAGAGCCTTGCAAAGCTGGGGATCGTAGTGACCGTCAGCAGTTCTACATAATTAGCCAACCACAGAAGCCCATGAGGAGCTGCAACCTGTCTGAGGAACCATCAGGTGACAAAGGGCCACTTCTGTCTTACAAGGCATACACAGATTTCTGCCCAAACAAGACAATGGGAGCCAGCCTTCTGCTCCATTTCAGCTTTTTCTACATATTTTGAATTCCAGATGAAGAATTTTATTTTATCTTGAAGGTGGACTATCGATATTTATATATTCTCTAAAAGTCTTCATGTTGTTAAGCCAATTTTAACTCATTGATTTTTTTATACTTTTAATTCTGTAGATATGTATGAAATAGTTGTATATATTTATGCTGTAATTAGGATGTTTTGATACAAGCATATAATGTATAATATTCAAAACAGGATAATTGGGGTCTCCATTGCTTCAAGCATTTATCATTTCTTTGCATTAGAAATATTTCAGCTGTGCGCCTTTAGTTACTCTAAAATATACAATAACATTGATGACTATAGTCATTTTGTTTTGCTGTCAAATATTAGATCTGGTTCATATAGACTATATTTTTGTACCTGTTGACCATTCTCACCTTATCCCTGCTACGCCTCCCAGCCCCAGTAACTGTCATTATACTCTCTATCTCCATGAGACCTATTGTTTTAATTTTTAGTCCCACACACCAGTGAGAATATGTAAAATTTATCTTTGTGTTTGGGGCTTATTTTACTTAATATAATCTCCTCCAGGTCAATCCGTGTCATTGCAAATGACAGGATGTCATTCATTTTTTATGGCTGAATAACATCCCATTGTGTAGATATACCACATTTTCTTTATCTATTCGTCCATTGACACTTAGCTTGATTCCAAATCTTGACTACTGTGGATAGTGCTGCAGTAAATATGGGAGTGTATTTATAGTTTTGGTATACTACTTTCTGTTCTTTCTGATATTTACCTGGGAGCGGGATTGCTGGGTCATATGGTAGCTCTAGGTTTAGTTTTTTGAGGAACCTTCATACTGTGCTCTATGGTAGTTGCAGAATTTCCCTTCTCACCAACAGTGTATGTGTCCTTTTTTACCTCCTCATCAGCATTTATTATTGCCTGTTGTTTGGATAAATACCAAATAGAACCTTCCAGTGAGGATCCTCCAGCATGAACACCAAAATGAAGAACTACCCACACAGGAAAACCCCTTCCTATGGACCATGGAACAGCCCACCAAGGCAGGAACTGCAACCAGGGGTCGGGAAGGATCATCATTATTTATGATTTGTTTACAGAACATACCAAAGAAGGAAAAGTAAATATTCACTACAACATACAGGACCCAGATATATCAACAAAATGTTATTTAAATATTATAACTGTCTTTCCACAACTAAAATTCTGTTGATAGACCCAGATTTATCAATAATAATTTCCAAGGAATCAAAAAAACCTACTCACACAAAAGTTGGGGTTTAGACATTATATTCAATAACTTTTTCTAATTTTCAATGAATTTATTAATTATAAGTTTTATCAACATTACACACTCTAAAAGTACACTAAATGTACTTTTTAGGAAAGGTAGTTCATAGATGATAGTCTATTTAAGCCTTTTCATAAAAATTCAAAGATGCTCCCTCAGTCATCTCACCATAAGTTTCAAGCAGTGTTTGGCACAGACAGTATATATTTGATCTTACAGACATTCATATTTTTAAAAGCTACCTTTAGTGCTATTTCTAGGAATGGCAAGCAGGGTACACTGACAGGTTTCACAGCTATTATAATGCAACTGAGAATATAAAATGTAAATTACAGTCTAAACTGGTGAAGAGGGGAATCAATTAGTGCTTAATCTACTTGAAGTTCTTTCTAAAAGTCCCTAAGAATGAAGCACACCTCCCTTCTGTCGCTCATTTGATACTGGCATTTCTATGTGGCAGATGGTGACCTTATCCCTGTGCTTCAGCTAAAAAGATTTTTATTAAGGCTAAACAAGTGTGAACAGTGCTAATTTCTTGCAGCAGGCAGATATGAATAAAGCTCTAGAATGAGTGTGAGTGCCCTGCCTCTCCATATGGCTGAGGTCCATATCCTGCCAAAAGAATGGACTAAGAAGCACCCACATCCTTTAATTTTGCTTTGCGTCATGGACTTCATCGTTAGCCGCCCAGTAAAAGAAGAGTTACAGAGAAAGAGAGAGCACATGGATGAGAAATACAACTTGATCAAGGCTTGGTGGGCTAAACTCAGAAGAAGGGCCATGTGGGTAAATTCTGAAATACAAAACATTGGCCTTTCAGCGCCCCTCACCATTCTTGAGATGCCCTGACAACGTTCTCCATAATATCATCCTCTTCCCTCCCCTCAGGGCCCCGTCGTGACCACCACTCAAACACTGCTCTGGGCACACGACCCAGGACCACCCCTTTAACGTGTGTCCCATGCTCTCGAAATGTGTTTTAAACTTAAGGAGTGTATGCCTCTCCTTGAAAGAACTTAGGATTTCACAGACCTCTAGTTTTAATTTATTTTGTAAGGTTTCTTAAATATATACAAACACAAATTAGGCTTGGTATACTTTAGGCTACAGAAAGTTTAAAAAGATTCCACCCCTTTCTCTTCCTGGACCACTGTAAGAAATTCATTCACAGAGCCAGCTTGTATTGCGTGGTTTGAACATAACGTGAATGGAATAGTACATGCTTAACATCTGGTCATCTTGGTGGTTAACCAGATGAAACAGAATATGAGTTTCTAATAGACCATCAAAACAAACATAAATAATGCAACATTCTCATGAGGAACTCGAGAGGAAGTTTAACAACCACCATAGTAAAATTTCATTCCTTCTTCTTTCCCCTTCCAAAATACGATTACTATATAGGTAAATTCAGTAAACTCTTTTTATGTGTGAGGCTTTTTATGACATGCATGTGTCATCTCCAAAGAATTCTGGAAAGTAGATACTATAATCATTCACATTTTATAAAAGAAAAAACTAAGGTCACACGGATAGGATGCTCATGAACTCCAGAGCCTTTCCCCTTAATTACTACAACACACTCTCGGCCAACTTGTTCTCAGCGAGCTGTCCCGTTGAAAACTTCCTACCAGTTAACCTTCGTTAAAGAGCTGGCTTCTTCTCCTGACATTATTTTTATTTCTCCATTTAGTATATCCCTCAAGTGAATAAAAAGTAAAAATCATAGAAGACTGGTGAGAAAAGAAACAAGTCTCTAACAGTAAGATATTTTATGTGGAAAGAAAATGAAAACAACTTTCAATATACTGAATTCCCCTGCTTTAGATACAGACCCACCAGCGAGACTGCTAGTCATATGGTAGTTCTATTTTTCATTTTTTGAGGAACCTCCACTGTTCTCCATAGTGGTTGCACTAATTTACATTCCTATAAATAGTGTACAATAGTTCCCCTTTCTCCACATCCTCGTCAGCATTCGTTATTGCCTTTTTGATAAAAGCCACATTATCAAAATGGCTTGTATTCTTCGGTAGTTCAATCTCACTACACCAGAGAATATGCAATTGCTGAATCCATTAACAGCTATGTTCTCAATTAATTATATGTATTCCTTCAGTAGTTGTGCACTTGCTGAATGACAGAAAAAAAGACGGCACAACCTTCCTAATATATACATTATTCAACACAACAACAACAAAATTGAAATGTTTCAGTTTTTGATATACCTGTATCCATTTCATCTTCCCACAAAAATATTCCTGGGCTAAGCAGATCATGTGTGGCATTACCTTGATTTTTTCTGTTATATATATTCATTTAGCATCTAACATTATGTATCCTTTACATATTCCTCTGACACTCAATTGCTCTTCTACTCTTAACCTGTACAAATTTATAACATTTTAGTCCATTTGAGTAGATATTTTCATTGCCATAGATCTTTTCCGCAGATTCTACACAGACATATATTGTTTTCTTTAGATTTAAATTCCAAAGTTGCATACATGGTATGTCATTAAGACCCTTCATATGCTACCAAATGGTACTAAATATAAACATGTGATTATGTAATGCTTTATGTAACTCTTTTCTTCCTCTTGCTTAAGGAAAGATAGCACAGTATATACTGAACTCTTCAAAAAGTGGAACATAAAAATCTAACAGAAACAATACAAACAAAGAAATAAAAGCAGAAGTTTGCATTCAAAGGCATTAAAGTCAAAAAATAGCTTTCTATAATGTACACATTTCTTAAATTTGTTCCAAATTTTAAACTGATTGAAGTTGAGAGTCTATTGTAGAAATTTTTCTGAGGCTAATTCCTTTTAACTATATCCTCAACAACACCTTAAATATACAATATTGACTTATCTTTTTACCCATGGTTTTGATGGACTCTGACAAATACAATATTTGAGTTGTTAAAGAAAAGAAAGTTCAGTGATGTGCTTGCTTACCAAGTTGACTTTTCTAAATTCATCATACAAAAGATGATGGTAGAATCTAGTCAGCGAAAGACGGCATCAGATCTCTAGGGCACAAGGCACCTTCTCTAAACATGCGTCAGCTTCCAATACATATTAGACTTCAGATGTGTTATCAGTCATCAGAGAGAGTCAGGGAAAGCAGATAAGAATTCCTTTCAAGACTTCTTTTCTAAGGACTCCAAGGGAAGTCTCCTATAATTGATCAACACGAGAGTTACACCTTCTGGTTATCTCAGAAGCACAAATGATCCATGTAATGAAGCACTCGAGTGCGGGCCTGACAGGGATGATAGGAGAAGAAAAAATCTGCCAGCTGCAAGAGCAGAAAAGAAATCACTGATGTAAAGATATACATTTTAGATTGACTACAAATGTAGAGTTTTAGATATTTGATACACAGTGCAAGTACTATGTGAGCTTTCCTTTAAACAGTATCTGTGGTACATAATCAAGTTTTTACATTATTTACACAAGTTGTCTAATATTTAATTTGTACAATGGGATTGGAAGAGCGAATGTCAATAGTAAAGAAAATCTGTCGGTCTTCCATTTTCTCCTATGGAATCTTAATTTATTTCACTGACTTAGATATAACAGTTTAGTGGGAATATTAAAGGATAAGGGTGTTAGAACAGGATTATCATGGAAATAAGATTATTTAGAGGCAGAATGCCTACATTGTGTATTACTAGAAAAGTTTACAGCAAAAATATAAAGCATCATATTTAAGCCTAAACTGACCATAACAAGTAAAATACTTTCATTGGCCAAATATTTAGCCATTTATCATATTAAAAATAAATAATAGCAAGGAAGAAATGTGTGTGAAAGATCTTCACCATATTCTAGCCCTCTTGGCCCTCCTCAGAAAAGCATGCATTAAAACTCTGTGCAGCTTGAGAAATAAAACTCTTGCCATTTTGAATACTCAATATTTAAAGATTAGGGAATTTCCTTTCTAAAAGTAAATAAATTTTAAGGGCCATCATCTCAGGCAGTTTTTATTATTTACTCAGTCAATTAGATTATTTTAAATGGGCAAAGCAATAGTACCATTTAACACCAAATGATCCAAGTTGGCTGGGATGGAGGGAGGGCAGCATGGGGAGCATGTTGGACTGACAGAGGTGGGTTTGCTGCTTCTCTTCCCCCTCACCCCAAACCCACAGTCACCTTCTCTGAAAGTACGAATAATACAGGATTCGCTGGGAGGCCAATGAGAGGAGGCATAAAAAGAACTAGACAATTCACTATGAAGCTGACAAATGAAAAGGAACTGGGCAGCAGGATTTTTTTTAGCCATTAACAATGAGAATATTTACTATCCAATACACCTACAAAAGTTTATGAGTTTAATTTGTAATATGTAAAACAAAAAAATGAGAAAAAGTAACATCTGCTATTCATTTTTTGTGCTTTCTCCTAGTGATCGATCACTACATCTATTCCTTAAAGCTATGAATGTGTTTTACTTTATGACAGAGCAGATAAATAAAGTGTTACACACCTAAGGGCATCCAGTAGGTTGAAAAACAGGGGCAAAATCAGACCTATAACTAGTCATAGAACCAATTGATTCAGTTATCATTTGATTCCAGAACAAAAAATACAAGCTATCCCAAAGGTAGGAAGAAAAATCTGTCAGAATTAATCACTGGAAATTTTCAGTTCAATTCCAATTTCTTTTTTGTTTGCCAGAAGGAAATACCTGTTTCCTAATACATGGTGTCAAACAAAATAAAGCACAAACCTCTAGCATTATAAATTAAGTCAGCCAGAATTTTTTATATGACTGCTATTTATGTGTTCAGTAACAAAGAGTGACATACTAATTGTTCACAAAATCCATGTGGTAAGTAGAGAAACATATATACAATAAAAAAAATGGAAAGTCACAAGTCACTTTCCCTAAAAGCCTAAACATTCTTAAAATTTTTTAAAGAAGCAATGAGTAAATAAAACCCCAAAGCTGAAATGAATTATTTAATCCACCTCTCTGAAGTGGTATATCCGATTCTGAATTAAACACAAAGAACTTCAAGAAAAAATTGGCATTTATCGCTTTTCTTCCTGAACTTCTAGAATGTGTGTGCTACAAGAAATTATATAAAAGTAAGAAAATATTCTTAAAGTGGTTTAATAAATACAACATGATATGCTCAGTTAGAAAGTCTTGATTTTAGTTATCAAAACTCTTTTTTTCCATCTTCACACCTCTTCTGAAATTTCTATTAAACTAAAAAAATTGAAAATTAATATGAGTTTTTTGCTCTTCAAATTCTGAATATATAACACTTCTTATTCTGAAATAAGTACCAGTCTTTAAAATTAGCAATCAAAGAACTTTGAAAGCGGACAGTGCAACAAGCTGCATAATGATTTTAAATCACTAGAAAAAAACAGCTGCCAATCAGCTAATTGTAATTATGTATTGTGCCTGCTCAAAAAGAACCTGAAATGGAAATTGTTTCTTATTCACATACTTAAAAATAAATTTCAGTCTGCAAAAACTTCATAAATTCTGAATAGTCTTTAGGCTGTATATTATATCTCTCAAACCATAGGAAGCTTTCCTGAAAAAAAAAGTACCTTTATATTTCTAAGGACATTTTGGATAAATCTACTTTTAATGCATGTATTCCATATGGAAAATCTATGATGTGTCTCTGAGGATTCCCCATTGAACATTGAAGCCAAAATAAATAATTCTAGACATCCCTTTTGAAAAATATCAGGACAAAAGGTAATCTTCTATTTCGAAACAGTATTATATCTTAATAGAGAACACAAATTCAAACAAAAACATAAAGCTCAAAGGAAAGAATTTCTTTGAAAAGGAAATCTTTTTGATACTGAAATTTCCCAAAGGAAAGATGTCCCAAAAGAAAAGCTTTTGCAAAAAATTCAGATCACAAGCCATCTAAATATATATGTGTGTAAAAAACCTAGGATGACATAGTTCTTAGAAAAGTCATTGCTCTATAGCAAACAAGTGACATAACTAAACAGTCAGGTTAAATAACCATAAAATTGCTTAGCAAAACAAATCCAACATGTAAGTTCTTATGAGAAAAACCGTCCCTCAAATGTAGTATGACAAAAAGAAAACATTCTCTATTGAAGAAGAATTTTTTTACAGTACAATATGACACATCTTGAATCTTAAAATATTGGCCTTTTTATATTCATGTACATGTGTGGACATATAATAAATTAAACTTGTGTTTTGAGTTATTAATGAAAGCAACACATCACAGGGAAAGAACTCTCAGATTGTTACCAACTTGTAGGCAGACCTATGCTTTGTTTGAATATGTGAGTTTAAAGGTTTAATGATTATTAAGCTATACAGTTAATGAGTTAGGACACTTAAGATTTTAAAAATATATAATGCATTTTACAGACCAATAATAATGGAGAAACTAAAGTGTCAGCCTCACTTGTAACAAGAAATAGATCTTACACAACAATCAGAGCATCTCAGGTTCATTTTAACTACTACTTATAACAATGTTTAAAGTCATTTTTATGACTCTGCTGTTTAGAGTTATATGCTTATCACTTTATGTCTAAATTGTTGGATGCCAGTCATTAAAATAATTAACTCAAAACATCAGAAGGTCTACTTTAACAGGATCTTTGCAGAAAAACAAGCTATTGGGAACATAGTAAAATCAGGTGACAGATGACAAACAGTGACGCAAACACATTAAACTATTGACTCGATAGCATTTCAGAGAAATGAGTACTAGTATTAGGCATAGCGAGAGAGAGATAAAGTAATCTCCAAAAGCGTTATAGGTAAGTCTACTAAACAAAGTCCAGAGAAGTTAAGGGAATTGCCCAAAGTCACCTAGCAGTATAGTTATCAAGAGCCTAGGTTTGAACTCAGATTTTCTGATATGAAGTTCAAGACTCTTTCTACTGCACATGCAAATAGAAAATGTTGATTATACACAAAGACAGTAAAAAGATGAAATTTATAAAACAAGTTTATTATTACACATAATGATACAAAATATATCAAAAATATAACAAAATGTGACATTTAGATTTGAGTTACTATATTCAATTCAATAATTTTGCCCCAAATGCAGACCAGAATTTACAACATCATGGTTGTACTAGTGATCATACATTCTACTAAATGTTTTAACCATGGAAAAATATATGATAGGCAAAAGATGTGGAATATTTGCTATTCCATTGTAAAAAAATACCTAAGACTTCATATTTTCCTTGCACAGTCTAATATGATACATAGGGGTATGGTAATAGGGCCTTTCCTAATTCTCAGAAATTGGTCAGTAAGCTTCCAAGCTGAGGACAGATGTACTAAGTCTAAAGATTATGATCCTCCTAAGGGGTTCATGAACACATCCTCCCAACCGACACCATCGCCCTGCTCTTTCCTCATCCCCAGAATATAAAAAGAAAAGACTATGGAGGAAAAGAGAGAGTTTTCAGGATCAGCCAAATGAGGGGGCTTCTCAGGGAGGGAAGAAAAATTACCTTCCCCACACCACGTGTTGTAAATATTTACATGGGATAGTTTGAAAAAGAATGACACAGAAAAATTGAAGGATTCTTTCAGAAAAGGAAGGCTGGCATTTTGCTCCTCATTTGGGGAGATCTGTTTAGGCAAGAAACTTCCTGATTGCCCCACTATTCAACTCAGCAAGGAAAAGAAACATGGAAAGAGATGCCTTAGTGCAAACAAAGAGGCTCCAGTAAAGCAGCTGGCACTCCCACCACGGCTAGGCCTGAAGAGGGTCCCTCAGATCAAGAGAGGGGTGGCATCTGAAGTCATTTTGCTAGTACTACCCAAAAGAGCTGTCCACTATTACTGAGACCTCAGACACAAGCTGCTGAATAGCATGAGGCGGTGAGGCAGAGCAAAAGTGGAAAGGAAGTCAGGACAAGCCAGATGCCCTTTGCTAAGGGACTGTCCAGGCAAGTTCCCACAGAGCTCTGACAACTTGCCTATGTCCTACACCAGATGCACGGAGGGCTGCAGCTCCCAGGTTCCAGCCGCCAAAGAATCACTGACAACCAACAGAAAGAACCACAGCAACGAGGCAGTGGACAGTGTTCACCCTTTTGCCTCTTACTGCTCCACACCCAGGAGCAGCAGGTCCTAATGAAAGAAACCAGGAGTGTCTGGACAGAGACACATCCCAATACTCCAATACCCGAACAAGGAGTGTTGGACAGAGACACATCCCAATACTCAAACAAGGAGTGTCTGGACAGAGACATACCCCGGTATCCCAATACCCGAACAAGGAGTGTCTGGACAGAGACCAGACCCTAATACCCCAATACCCGAACAAGGAGTGTCTGGACAGAGACACATCCCAATGCTCAAACAAGGAGTGTCTGGACAGAGACCAAACCCCGGTACCCCAATACCCGAACAAAGAGTGTCTGGACAGAGACCAGACTCCAATACCTGAACAAGGAGTGTCTGGACAGAGACATACCCCAATACCCCAATACCCAAACAAGGAGTGTCTGGACAGAGACCAGACCCCAATACCCGTGCCACCCAAGACAGCATGACCTTTCCCCACCCCAGGCCTCCAGTGGGAAGATGGTACAAGATAAAATCAAAGTAAAGTATTACACTGGACTGGATTTTAGGAATTCATGTGACTTCAAAGTTATGGAATCTGTTCAAGGTGTGATTAAAGGAAGAGAAGAAATACTCAATGCAACATGGTCATAACACTGATTCGAGAAGAATGGAAGCATTTGGAGCTTCCTATCAGTCCATCTACTGAATTCTGAGATGTGAATGCCAAGTGAACCTGCCTTTATAAATATTTGTAAATAAGTAAACATTGGTATCGATGATATCATTTTTCATCAGTAATAACACAACTTTTATTTGAAGAGTCCATTAACCAAAACAAGCTCAGTGGATTAACATACTGCAGCGAAGAGCAGAGAAAGAATACTGTTTCAGTAATTCCCTTTAACAGCCCAGCCCTTCCATTAAGGAGAATGAGAAACGTAGTCGTCTTATCTTACACGCCAGCCCTCTTTTCGTTTGCATGATGTTTCAGTCTTAGAAAACCAAAAATACTATTCCATGTGTTAAAATAATGTAGGTTATTATCAGGGAATCTGTAGGATCAGGGAATCTGAAAACAAGTTCTAACAGTCTTGAGTAAACAAGCTTATTTTCTCATTTATGGGGTTGAAACCACATCATTTTCGAGTTGGTAGATAGTAGAGAATACAGAAGGAAATTCTCATGAACACTCAGAGTCTTCCCTCAATATTCCTGAAAGATGACCATCCAAACTCCATTCAAGTACTTCCCATGAACGCTATCCCAGTGGCTTCCCCGGAAATGAAACAGTTCTCTGGGCGACTCACACCTCACCCCACAGGTCTGAATTCCCTTCTATCCAATGAAATGAATGTAAGTGATATACATTAGGAGGGAGGGTAGAGAGACAGTGTATGTAAAAAGACTTGGGGTTATCACAATGTGGAACCTTATATAATTTGGTGAAGTATTCTCTCTCCCTCATGATCAGATATGCAAAAGGACATTCTCTGATTCTGTGGTTTATTGGATCATCATGGTTCAAAAAACAATCCTATATCTTAAGTTACGAGGATCCAGTAAGGCCAATTATAACGGTTCATGAAAACTATTTCAATAACAAATTACACAGGTCTTTTGCTACCTAGTCTTTTGCTATCATTTTCAATGATATTTAACCAATCTAAAATCTGCCCAGAATTTCCATTTTAATTCCCAAGGATGGGCAGCTGGAACTTTGGGTCCATGCCAAAGTGCAAACATACTATAAAGACAAGCAAGCTAACTGAAAAAAAGAGCTTAGGTTTCTATTCCTATGTCGTCCCCCCATATAAACAGGCTCAAAAAAACCAATGTGTTCTTATAAGAATAAGCATTTGTGAAAGAATAAGTGAAGCTCAACTAAGTAAAGAAAACCAGAAAAAATAATGAGGACAGACCACAGGAACGGCCCGTACTGAGGGCCTGTATATGAAATACCATCCAGGTAATTCATCACGTTCTGCATCACAGAGGTCCTATATGTGGATTAATCATTAAAGCACAGTGCAGCATAAGGTTTTCGCGTTGATGTTTTACTTTATTGCTGAGCTTAAATAATACAAGAAGTTGGAGACAGAGTAGATACACATTTTTAAACGTTCTGACTCAGGGCACAAAAAAATATTTCCTAGATGTGTCCTACCAGGACTTTCTTCCCTTTCCTTCCCACTCTGGTGAGGGCAATACTGAATAATGAGAACTGAAGCTCTGGGTTTGTTAACTAGTATAAATAAGGATGAAAGACTTACCCTACTCTGCATTTGAATCATTGTGCATTTTCACCAGGCTACACGGAGGCACTGAAAATCTTGTCTGGGATCCAAACCTTGAAAGCTTTTTATCTTTTATAACATCTCTGGTTATGTTAACGAAACACAATCCATAACTGGCCTAGCTACTTTAGCAACTGGCAGTTTTACAGACTTGACTAAAAATACATATTTTAAAGCCCACTACTGTATAATTAAATGAAAGTTTGGCTTTATTCAAAAATGTAAATGAATTCTTGGCTTTTTCTCTTATTCACTTTTAAATTATTTACATGTATTCTCCATTCATAGCACTTTCGTTGGTCCAGAAACAATTCAATTTCAACAAATTCCCCTTTGTTTAAAATTTTACAAAGAAAATGACTTTAAATTATACAATAAAAGCATATTTCTATTGCTGGAAAAGAGTATAAAATGTGTCTGATGATATGCAACTTGCCAAACCAAAAATGAATGACTAGATATTTCGTTTTCTTGTGTCATCTGATACAGCTAGTATTTATGTATATTAGCAGGTGCTTAGATCAAATCTCAGAAGAAAGGAAATTATTTTTACCTGATATTTGAAAGCAATAAATGAGCACCTTAAAAATTCATCTATTGAAATCTAATCAATCATGAAGTAAATATTTCATATTTTATAGACAACAAACATTTCTAGATTTCTACCTCCTTTATCATCTGCAAGGGTTTCCTGCTAAAACTTCTGAAAGTGAATTAACCGCTTCAAAATACACTACAACAAAGTGCATTAACCGCTTCAAAATACACTAGAGCTTTTGTAGTTGCCCGAATTTTCTGATGTCTTCTTTCCTACCTATGAAAGTTGACATCCAGAGAAAGTGTTTATCTCCTGGAAAAAAGGATGAACGAAGGACTACGTATGATACATGACAAGTGTAAGCTCAAAAATAGCTTTTTAAAGAGTGTTAGCTTTGATATTAATAGTTCAGTGTCACCAACCAATGTGTTTTTACAAACTCAGAATGGTTTTCGTTACACAGCAGTTGACTACTAATTGTGAAGTAAATGTATGCTACACACTGCAGCAGGCAATGAATCTCCCACTGGGTAGTAATCATTTTTAGGCCTGTTTAACTCATTGAAACATTACTGACAATAGTAATGTACAAATATTAATCAAGTTATAAGAATGCCACAAATTTCATATTAGCTTTTTTATTTTTTATGAAATAAAATAGAATGGAATCACGTTAATATTGTATAAAACTTTACACATTTAGAAACTACAACTGTGTTTCTTTGACATACATGGAATTAATTTAATACATTTAATTTCAATGAGAAAAAATGAAGTTTGAAGAGCTTCAAGGTGAGGAGAGCATGGCCTGGAAAGAACCACTTTGACATTGCCAGAACACTGGCAATAACAGAAGGAAATATTTTGAGGAGAACTAAACAAGTGTGGAGCTTACCAGCCTAGAGTGTCAATGACAACAATGTTGACCGGAGGCCAAGGTTTAAACAAACTGGCCTTTGATTTATTGTTGTTCCTGTTGTTTCTGTTGTTCAGCTCATTTGGGAAGACCATCTTACCTCATGCTTTCAGACACTGCCTCCTTCTAGTCAAAACACCACTCAATCCCCAGAAGACTTGAATTAATTTAATCTTATTCTCTAAATTAAAGATAATTTTCTTTCTCAGAAATGCTAAATACTTGACCTAACTGGAATCTTAATATATGCGTATTCCCTTGATTTAAATAACACAAATGTCCTGCTTGATATCCCCCCAGCTGCAGAAGGGATATTTTTGCAACCACCAAGGTTTCAGGACAGTGTTTTCAGAGTGGTCCATGGGCCTCCTACCTTGGAATCATCTAAGCAGCGCTGGCCACGCAGGACAGTGAGAGAAGAGGATCACTTTAGTCAAAACTTGAGACAAACCTGAGCAACTGAGGCTGATCCTGTCTCTGCAGAAAAACCTTATTTTAATTGGCTGCGTGTGGTGGCACGTGCTTATAGTCTCAACTACCCAAAAGGCTGACGGGAGGATCGCTTGAGCCCAAGAGTTCATGATTATAATGAGCTGCAGTCAGGCCACTGCACCCAGCCTGGGAGGCAAAGCAAGGCCTTATCTCCAGTAAAACATTTTTTTAAAGGAATGGAGAGCCTGGATCTCACTGCACATCTGTTGGGTCAGATTCTCTAAATCTGAGGTCTGAGCTTACACTTTTATGATAAGTTCTCCAAGGAAAGCCAAGATCCATTGCTCTCAACTGCCACCTCCTTGGTCATACAGCATTTCAGAACTAGCAAATGGGGGGTGCTGATGATAAAAACAGGGAAGGGGGAACTTGGGAGTCCTGCTATCAAAACTGGCTTACCAAGAACTAGTGATCTCATTCTTCCATATACTCCATTTCTGCCACGTATGAGCTCTTTAAACGCCCTCTGTTGTTCTACCTTGAAGAGGCCACCACAAAGTCTTTTTATAAAAAGATTTGGTAAAATTTCATAATGAAGGACAATGCAGTGACCTATAACTACAGGTGACATCTATGCCTATTCTATTAAAATTGGCTCCTGCTCAAGAGGAACTACAAAAAATGCCGAAAATGCGAAGTAGAAAGTGGCTTCATTAACCACATTCACTTCAACCTGCTTCAGGTATTTATCCCTGTGCTGTTCATCCCCAGTTGAACTTCATTATTGCGAAGGACATTGACCCTCTCTGTAGGATCATCTTGTGTAGTCTGGCCAGTCTCTCCAACATCCTGCATGTTGCTCATTGCTTTGATTGTAGCTTCCAAACCTGTGCTAATTCTCCATCCCATATGTGAATATTCCTATGCACAAACATTTCACCTAACTGGATTACCAGTAATAATGAAGACATGCCACCAAAAAAGAGGGTTACGGTAAGGTAATCAAGTAATATAGAGAAATGCAACGTACCTTATATTTTTCCTTATTTTAGAGATTTACTTTGTATACTACTGCATGGAAGGACCTGGAAATTCTTACAGTAAGGAAAGATTACATTTTATTGCAGTTTGCTAAGTGAAGCTTTTTTTTTAGATAACCACACCATGTTCACTAGTGCTCCTCAGAACTGACCTTGAGAAATGCTAATTTCTATGCAGGCTGTGGTCTTTTTGACTTGTGCCCAATAAAAGTATTGATTTTATCTATGTGATGGCAATTAGAACTCGATACTTGTCCTTGAATAGACACAAAGTCCTACAGGTGTCTGCCAGAGGACAGGTACATAAATGATTTCAGAAGAAACAGTTGCATCATTTTAAATCATTCTCTCCAATTGGTTTTCTAGTTTGATGTAAAGACAAGCCACATAGAACATGAAATACAATTTACATTTATCCTATTCCAGTTTCATTCCAACTATATCTCTAGCATCAAGAAAGTCAATAACTCTCTTAATTAGGAAAGTGAACTTACCTTTTTTCATCACAGATTTTTTTTTAAAGAAATAGTAATAGCCATCAGAATCATAAGAAGGCACTTATTAAGTGATATTGTGATCAGCATGTCTATTCAAAGATATTTAGGTAAGAGTTACAGTTTTCTTATTAACGCATTCATTTTGCATGGCATCTGATAGACTAAATACATTTTCACTGAAATACTGCCTCCAAAAATGTCTTTAAGCTATTAGATTATGTTAATAGAATACCTTTTAAATGATTTGTCATATTTCTATATTTCACTCAAATTTCAAACAAAATATTTTGATAAGATAATTTATCAAAAAAGATAAATGATATGTTTAAGATGGCTAACTACTAATGTATGGTATTTTAGTGAATCAATACCAAAGGGAAACATAGGCTTTTTTTAACACAATAATCTTGCTTATGTAAGGAAGACTTTTCCTAGTGTAACTCAAATGTTCCAAGTCGCTAAAAGTCTTCATTTTGTCAAACCCACTCAGCAGTTCCCTGAGCCCTCCTGCACCTTTCACAAAGCTCCACGCCCACGGTTCCAGGAATCCACGTGGGATATCTACCAGGGTGAAAAATAAAGCCTGAATGTTACCTGCCCCCTTGGCCAGCAGTGCTGATTTTTTGCACACCATGTCTCATTTTTCCATCCTGCCTTTATTGGATGACACCAACTATCTTCCTCTTTATAAATTTCTTGTAGACACTGGCACAGTGGTACAGGCCTGACTATAAGTCTTCAGTGTGTGCAGATAAAAGCAGAGCAGTGTGTGTGTAATGATCCCAATAGGAAATATAATTTTTAGAGGCCCTGAAAATAACATTTTATATTACACTGTAAAGCAAGAAACCATGTCCTCTAAGATCTTGAAAGTCTCTATTTTAGCAAAGCATCTTGACTTCATTTTTCCTGCTCAGTGACACATTTTTTCCAAAACCAAAGGGACATTCTGCCTCCTCGGTGAATTCAACCGTCCCCTGAGAAAGAGAAAACATGCTGTCAACTTAAAAACAACCATTTCTCATGACAACCTCCCTCCTCAGTCAGTCATCAATTAAGAAGTGCTTGGGTCCAGTTTAAAATGGAACACTGTATTATACCAGAAAAAGATTTAGTAGGAGAGAGGCACTCAGTACCAACATATGGTTCTACAATCATTATATCTAACTATTTTACAGTTTGAGGCCCTAATAATTCTAACTGAACAATATATTAATATATTAATATTTAACACCCTGAAATAGGTATATTAGTACTCTTTTTCACCTATTTCAGGTAGAAACAGACAGGTTACACATCTTTCTCCAAATCACGTTGAGGTATCTAAAACCAGGTAAGTCAGAACTGAGATTCAAAACCAGGCAGCCTTGTCAATCAATTCTCCTTGATAGAGAGAACTGCTAAGAATTTCAGGGAATATAACACTCCAACATGCTGGTTCTGTTGAAACACAACGAGAAGTCAAAAGAATTGGGCTTTAGAACTTATAAAACTAAGTTTTTACTCCATTCTTTTCTTTAGTGTAATTTAACCTAACTGATATTCTTCTGGAAATCTCTAATGCTAAATGATTGTTGGCAACTAAGGACCTTTAAGATAACTTTCTTCAGCATTGTGGTAGGGCAAATAATGTCCAGAGATGTCCCCATCTTAATCCTTGGAACCTGTGAATAGAATATGTTACCTTACATGGCAAAAGCAATATTATAAGGGATAAGGAGTGCAAACCTGGAGAAGTGGCCATTATCCTGCTTTACCCTGGTGGGCCAGTCTGATTAAATGAAGCCTCAGTTGTGGAGAACTTTTCCTGCCTGTGTCAGAGAAATATGATGTGAGGACTTGATGGACTATTATTGGTTTTAACACTTTAACTGCCATGTGAGTTATGAACTGTTTTTAAGTTTTCGCATTACGTTCTACACTACTAACTTTCAAGTTATTATATTAACTTTTTATTGATGTATGTTTTAGGATCTTTCTTCCCCAAAGTCTTTATTCTATTTTCTTTTCTTTTCTTTTTTTTTCTTTTGCTTTTTTGCAGTTTTTTGGCTAGGCATGGGTTTGAACTTGCCATCTCTGGCATATGGAGCCGGCACCCTACTCCTTTGAGCCACAGGCACTGCCCTCTATTTTCTTAATAAAACAACATATCCAGAGGAAAAATTTTTCTTTCTTTCTTTCTTTTTTTTTGTGGCAATGTGTGGAAGATGGAGTAAGTAAACAATGAGTCAAGGAATGTGGTGCCATCTACAACCTGGGCCAACCCTGAGCTGACAGGACACAAGTTTGTGTATAGGATTTCAGTCCCATAACCACAAAGAACAGAACACTGCCAACAACTGGAATAAACAAAATCAGATACTCCTCCAGAACCTCACAGAGGAATGCAGTACTTCTCACGTCTTAATTTTAGTCCTGTGAGATCAGTAACTAATAATCTACAGCACAGTATGATGATAAATTTGTGTTGTTTATTTAAGCCATTAAGTTTGTGGTAATTGTTATGTCAGCAACAGAAAGCTAATGTAAGCACCCACAGCCAACATTTGTAAATGTCCACATGGCTTCCTCACCAGTATTTGGGAACTGAGAGATCAATTTATTCTGTGTCTTAATTAAAGAATATTAACAGAGCTGTCACTTTATCTCCACAGTGTATTATCCTGCTGTATCTCTTTGTAATGGGTGATGTCTAGAAAAATGACACACACACTGATCATACACATACCGGTACCAAAAAAAAAATTCTGCTGTTAAAAATAGTTATATGTCATCTCCAACTCTAATCATAATATGACTAGTTACATAAACTTCATTACAAGGAGCCAATTTGTTGCTAAACCAAAATAAAAAAAGACAGATGACTTTTCATCAAAGAAAATGAATTGACTTGTCGGGAATGTCCTTCTGCTTTCCCTCAGGCTTCTAAGGACACAAAATTTGATGTTATAGAGCCTGTGTTTAACTATTCCAGGTGTCCATCCCTCCAAAGAAAATTAGGGAATTGCATAGTGAAAATTGAAGATGCACTATATGGAGGTAACCCCCTGCTGTTCAAAAATTAAATGCAAATTTATCCAGGATGAGATCTCAAATATCCTCTCTGTCTATTTGAAATGGGCCACAGTGTTAATGTGTTATGTCATTCTTACTGTATTAGAAAAATAATCCAAGCTGCAAAAAAACTATTCTAGCTTATTTGCAACATTTCCTAACAGTGATAAAAATGCATGCTGCTACAAATTAGATTTTTAAACAAATACAAGTGTATTTTAGAATCAATTCTTCTATTCAAGAAACAAACCTCCAATTGAGAAATAACACCTATTTCCCCACACACGTCCATCAGAATGTGGTAGGCTGGAAAAAAAAAAAAGAATGTGGTAGGCTGGCTCTTAGGTTTATAAAATAGTTACACTAGAGGAATGCTTTTTCTCCTTTGATCATTTGTACATGTACAAATAGATCCAAAGGGCCCCAGAAAAAGTACAGGAGCACCGTGCTTGGGGGAGCTGAAAAATGAAGACTCGAGAGAAGCCGGGAAAGGCTTTGAAACCATCATAGCACATCTAGACAACGGGGAGACAGAAAAGGGAGTAGCAGAAGTGGTAGCAGAATTTGAAGGCTGTGCAATTTCTGTGGTCCAGAGCAGAATACCCGCCGACCATGAGACTATCAGAGGCAAGCAGCAAGGATAAGCCTCAGGGAGCCTTTATATTGTGGTGCTTGCTCAGTGGCCACCATGAATGGCCCAGTATTGTTGAAAAAATGTGAATCTAGAAATTCCTTTAATATTTTCTTTTTTGCATAATTAAGGTCCACTTCCAGGAAGAGTTGTGACTACAATGTCCAAGTAAACCATACCTTAAAAAAAACCCAAAAGCTAAGCCTCTGTCTCTGACTAGAAGTATACTGTGAATACACTAATAAAGACTGGGAAAGCGATTTCAGTTAACAGTATACCATGATAGATTTCCTCAAGGTGCACAATAAATACATGTGCACCTTACAGCCTTATAATTGGAAGACTAAATGGTCCTTTTCCCGTCAACAGAAATTGTGATCTATGCCTATTACTCTTTTCCTTTTAGGACTGAGTCTCACTTGTTTTAAAAGGACAAAATTCAAAGGTTCAATTCAATTTAAGTAATCATCAGAAATGTCAGCTGCTTTTCAAAAGACCCTTGGAGTTTGCCAAATTGGGCTGAAAATCATGCATGAATAGTTTTCATTATATGTGAGCTGACAGTTTCTGCTTCTGGTCAAGAAAATCACATTCCTGTGAAAAAGGTTTGCCTTGGCTGCTAATATGGAAGCAAAAAGCAGCAGACTCGGAATGGGCGGTGTGCTTTGGCCTTGTTGTTGTGACCCTAACATTGAAAAAAGCTCAAAAAAAAATTATTCATTACGGGCGGTGCCTGTGGCTCAACAGAGTAGGGTGCCAGTCCCATATGTTGGAAGTGGTGGGTTCAAACCCAGCCCTGACCAAAAAAATAAATAAATAAAAGAAATGTTGCTTTCAAGTGGAGAGAAAGTTATGAAAAAAAAAGAAAAGAAAAGAAAAGAAAAAAAATTATGCATTAGTATTTTGTAGTTTCTGAAAATATTAAAGTCATAAAAGTGTGGAGTCATAATCACACACACACAAATCAATCCATCAAGGTTAAACCCAAACCAACCATCTTATCGTGGATTAAAATTTAGTTAGAATCAAGAAATCTTTGGCCTACTAGAATGAGAGGTCCTGTTTTGAGATAAATTTAACATGGTAATAAATACTCTGTAGATAAATGAGAATTTTCACGAGGAGCCCAATATATAGGAATTGGCTAAGGCACTCAATGTCTTGCAGAAGAGGCTGCTGTCCCCAGACTGGGTGCCACTGTCCAGGCAGAGGCGAGCAGGGTTTCCCAGAGAACTCTCTTGCAGCAGACAGAGTGTGTGGAGAAGACCCGGACCCCTCTGATGGAGCCCAAGACCTGAGCCAGCCACTTCCAACTCCTCGCCTTCTTCAGGTTAAGCCAGTGAATATAGAAATCTGACCATTTCCTACATGTGCCAAAATGCAAACAATATTTGGAGCACTAAATTAAAGGAATGAATCTGACAAACTGGCCAGAAGGGATTGGTTCACAGCTTTTCACAAACATTGTGATGGGATATATCAATTGCGTAAAATTCTTGAAACTATGTGGAAAATGCTTTTTATAAATGTTAAGATTTTTCTGGAAATTGTCTTTAAAAAAGATTATATTTCCTCCCAGGACAAAAAATTATACAGAGAATATACAACAAAAATAAAATAATTTAACCTAGGATCATAACGGTAATAATACTATCTTTTAAAATAACAGAAATCTTTATCATAATGTTTTCTAAATATATACCACGAGTATTTTTACAAGGAATACTTATTTTCCATAGGAGTCT
Organism: Arctocebus calabarensis; assembly: GCA_963573935.1. Taxonomy (NCBI): domain Eukaryota; kingdom Metazoa; phylum Chordata; class Mammalia; order Primates; family Lorisidae; genus Arctocebus; species Arctocebus calabarensis. Next base: position 25,987 of record CAUYON010017341.1, read on the forward strand.
TTCAAATGATAATTAAGTGCTTTTGTTTTTTGTTTTTCAAAGTAATTTACTTTCAAGATCTAAATATAATATTTTGTCATTTTAGATACAGGTATCATAGAAAATGGAATGGTTTTAAATTCACCATAGAATGCTTTCCTAGCACATGGAATGCTCCTCACCTTTGCTTTCAGGGTACGGAGGCACAGAAAATGTTAATACTGTTGAAATTCCTAATTGAATAAAAGAGGATGTTGGAACCCATTGGAACTTTTAGAAAGTAAGTGTAATTTGAATGGGCTGTGGATTACATTCAGAGAGCAACATGGACATTTAATTTTAGAAGTTGAAAGGTCAAAATGTTAATTAAAGCAGGTTTAGCTATGATAAAAAATTAAATATTTCATATGAGCAAAATGTGGACAGACTATCTCTGTTAATAAAGATTACATACAGATGTGAGAAAAATATTGAAATCTCAGGTGTGCTAAGTGCTATGCTGCCATCCTGTTAATTTACATTTTGTATCATCCTACTATAATTTTCAAAAGTAATTGCTCCATTAAATGTACATCAAAGATAACAAGGTTTGTTTGTAATCAATAAGTGACCTCAAGGGGCACTAATTTATTAACACATGGTTACGTCTCATCAGGTTACCATACTCTCTCATGATTACCTAGTTTATAATAGTGATGCTGATATTCAAATTACATACATAAGGAAAAGGGCAGAGACACACTCAATTTCTTCATGAAATCCTATGCAATCGCTTGATTACTGATTGTTCTATATATAAGCAGGTCATTTTTACTCACTTATACCTTTAGCTTTGCTGAAGCACAAGCACTTATGCAAAAGGCTCTGAGGTTCTCTTTACAATCAGAATCATTTAGCAACCAGCCCAACAAGTCAACTAAACCAAAGACTACATTTTTTTCATGAGGTGCTTCAATTCAGTAACTCACTTCCCTCTGTTTAGGAAGTCCTCTAAAGAATCCAGAAATAATCACCTGTACTCTGGATTGCCCCTACTATTGTTTGTCTTGGTATGTTTTTATTTAGGAAAGTTATAGTTTTTCTTGCCTGACTAAAAAATATAAAAAGATTAAAAATTCTTAGGATTTAGATAAAAACTTATACAGCTTAATTTATAAATTTGGGGGTTTTGTATTACTAAGACTGAAAAGTTTGTAATCAATAAGTGACTGAAAAGTCTTGCTTAAATAATGCAAACCCCCCCAATTTATAAATTAAGAACTACAGGAAATGGCTGACATTCTTTAACCTGTGTTTTCCTTTCACATTAAGGCTGCATTTGCACACAAAAGCACACACACACACACACACACACATCCCTCCCAAATACTTACATTTGAAGCTTAGTTAAGAAATGTTATTTCCATGGTTTCAACAATTTTTTTGAGCATTTACTATATGCCATATATTATTCTCCAGGTACAGTGGCAGGTACTCAAGCAAAAAAAACCAACCTTGTAGCTCCCCTACAGAGGAAGTTACTAGAACTTCTCCCTGATACAATGCCATATAGCAAACACTAATGGTTGGGTTAGACCAACCAGGAGTTTAGTCTTAGAATCCTAAAAAAGACCTCACTATAGGATAAGTGGTCTCAGGGCTTGACCTACTGCTATAACCAGTTGGGCTCCTAGGTTGAAATTCAAACTTTAACTGAAAGGCATGAAATAGCACCTGCACCTTGTCTGGGACAACTGCACTGGCTCTCCGGGTTCCTCCCCTGCTAGAAAGATGATTCTAGCATGCTGTCCATACTCTCGTGAGGGCTGGAGGGAGAACAGTGGCAATTGTCACAGGTATCCCATACACATTTTTTGAATTGCTCAGAATGATTTAAAAGTATTCCTAGATCATTCTACCCTCATTAGAATCTATGATTATAAACAAAAAGTTCTTGGTATTCCAAAACTTATAAATTCTGAATAGTTTCTTTGTCTTGAAGGAAAGCAAAGGGAACAAAGCTGTTTTGTAGACAATCGGGTGTTCTAAATGTTCATTTGGTAAGGTTACCAATCAAGAAAAATGAAAGAGGAAAAAAAGCTCGAGGGGAAAGGGGAAAAGGTAACAGGGAAAGAGGACATTTTCCTCCAGTCTCTGGCATGCATAACTCAGTTTCCCCTTACACAAAGAGTTCAATTCTTCTTTTTCACTTCCTTTGTTGCATGAAGTGATTTTTCATGTTTAGCATGTCTTCATTATTTCTCTTTTTATATCTTATGCCTTATTCAAACAATTGGGAATCTTCAAAGTCTGTCACTGGAAATTAAGTAAATGTTTTATCTAAAACTTAACATTTGTACATTTTGAAGAAACATGTCAAGGAAGCAAAAAGGAAAAATTAACACAATAAAGTATAATGTACAGGTGATTTTACAAGCTGCTTACAAAATCACAGTACAGACATGAAAAGCACACAGCACCAAGAATCTACATGTTTAGTGATGAAACAAACTCCAGGGTCATTTCCCTAGACATCTTTAAGAAAAGGCTACATTCATATTGCCTAACTGAAAGAATCACAAACAAATTAGACATTTTAAATGCATCACAACCAATAAGACTGTGAAAACTTTTCCTTATTAAACCAGGTTACCACTACCAATGTAAAGAGTATTTCTGACAGTTCAAGTACTTTTTTTGGCCATGTAACATGTTTGCAAATCTTAAATGGTTTCACATTTCTCTAAAGTTGAGTCTAAACCATAAGAAGAGCATAACATGAATATTTAAGCAGCTTAGCTTTGATTTAAATATATTTGCTCAGAATATGCTGGCAGCAACCCAAAATGTAGTGTAATACCCTCAAAGCTGGCAATTCCAATCCCTTTTAAAAGACAGATAATATGGGCTGGCAGCATTAAAGCAAATAAAGTCAATTAATTTTTTTCTTAATTTGTGTCTTCTAGCTTCAAATTGCTGAGAAGGAATAAATCTGAAGGTGAATAAAAAAAGAAATGGACTAGGAAGGAAAAGGAAACAAAAAAAAGTTGGAAAATCTAAAGCTATTATTTGTTATTCTGATCTTAATAGCAGGTTACAGTTGAATAATAACATCATCTATTGCTGGTCACCGAAATGGAGGGAGGGAAATCCATTTTGAAAACTTTAATATGTAGGAAGCCAGCACATCATTTTCATAAGCAATATCCTAAACAGAAAGGATTTTTTAGAACTATCATGTTATATAAAACTGTATTTTTATGGCAACTGAAAGGTACAAACTCACTGTAAAAATAAAACTGAGATTTTCTTTCATTACCATTAATCACATGATTTGAATTTTGATCACTGATTGAAGCTGAGAGTGTAAGTGATGACATATTTCTGTGAACCACATTGAAACATTTTGCTAACCCTCTTTCATACGTTTTGTTTTACTTTAGGGCCATAACCGGGGGGTGGGGGGAGGCATGCTGTTTTTCTTTTTGTAAGAAAGGAAAGCAATAAAGAAGCACATGGAAATGGAACCCTCCTAATTTCGCTAATAAAAATAGTTTGCATTACTTAGTTTTGCTTAAAGGCACTTCGATTTGTGATGCCTAAAACTGACTTAAGTGTTGAGCAAACACATCTTCCATGCTACCACTGCCACCTTGTTAGGAAAATAATATCTCATAGTGCCCAGTAGTTTGGGAGGGACTAAACGCAGCATCTTATTTGATACTATGAGAGCAAGTTCTCAACCTTGGATTTACAGTGGAGAACTTTTACAAACACTAAAAACCAAACTTATGTTTCCACTGCCAGTACAGATCAATTAAATAACAATGTCTTCAGGTGAGACCTCAAGCATTAGAATATATTTAAAGTTCCCCAGTGATTCTAATATGCAGCCACACTCAAAAACCCCTGTTTTAAGGTAGGTTATTTTTAAAATGGTATTAGGGTTGACACTGTTGCCACATGAAGGACTCTAGTCTTTAATTAAATCAGGGCACCATACTATGCTGATTATCAATACAACAGCCATGTTTCTTAAGGAAAGTGTTTGACATATGGAGGTCCATATGCTTCTCTTGAATACCCATATGCTCTGTTTCCATGTATGTTATGGAAAATACCATTGTAGCATTTGTATCACTTTCGTAAGAAACGTGTCCTGTTTTATGCACTGATCACTAGGAGGGTATCAAGTACATGAACCATAATTTTAAATCAATAAAAATGTCATTTCAAGCCATAATTTATGGAAAACTGTTTACTAAGATAAAGTAGTAGATATTAGTTTGGATACTAGTGAATACATTTTTTCACACTTTAATAGATATGAATGTACTTTAATGTTGGATATCCAAAGGGCCTACCTGGGAAGGGTGAAATAACATAAAAACAAAATAAGTGGCACAGAATAAAGTTTCTAACTTTCGCTAAAGGAGTACTGAAAAGGCAACTGTCATTTGGAAGGGATACCCTCCAGCTGGTCATATGAAATATGTTATTTCACTGTTCTTAAAAAGTGAAAATACTGGGAGTAGTTGGTATGCCTCAATCAGAGATGAAGAAAGAGGACCTTATAAATGTTAATAATTAGTTCAGGTTCACATAATAAGTTAAAAAATGGGACAGAAATTCATATTTTACTCTGTACTTTTTTTTTTTTTACCTTGCTATGCTATGTCAATAAAGGTGTTTTGTTTTTTGTTTTTTTTTTTTCTGGTTAACTTCCATAAAACAACAGAAGCAAATACATTGAAAGAAATTCCATAAAGAATCCAGTTCCATTCAATCAATTTATTGATTGCCTAACATTATCAATGACTGCATAGTAGCTATGCAAGATGTAGGAATAACAACAATGTAACACCATCACACACCATGTAGGAATGATAACAATGTAACACCATTACATATGTAATAACAAAAATAAACCTCTATCTCCCTTGCTTCTTTCCCCCACCATTTCTTCCTCCCTCCCTCTCACTTCCTTCTTTTCTTCTCTATTTTAATTTTTTTTCTTTCATTTTATTTTCTTTCTTTTTGGAGTGGAGGAAGTGGAAGGTTATTTTTTGCCACATTATACACAAAGTACAGTAAAATATTATGCTAGGTCTGGGCGCCCATAGTTCTGTGGTTAGGGCATTGGCCATATGCTCCGGGGCTGGTGGGGTTCCAACCCAATCTGCACCTGCTAAACAGACAAAAAAATAATCAGGTGTTGTGGTGACCGCCTGTAGTCTCAGCAACTAGGGAGGCTGAGGCAAGAGAATCTCTTGAGCCCATGAGTTTGAAGTTGCTGTGAGCTATGATGCCACATCACTCTACCGAAGGTGACAAAGTAAGACTCTGTCTCAATAAAAAATAAATAAATAATAAAATGTTATGATAAAAATGTTGAACTAAATTTTGCAGACAAGGAGAAAAACTGAGTAGTTACTGCCACTTTCACAGAGACCATTTACCTACTAGCTAAATTCTCATATGTCCATCAGACCTTAAGCCAGCTGGGGTCTGCACTAGAAGTTCTAAAGATGATTCTGAAATTGTCACTGGCCCAGAATCACATCCTTGATGAGATCTTGAGACTTCAGAATTTCTAGTATGTTTCTAGTATATTTCAATCTGCCCCATTTCTCTAAGGAATCAATAACTTAGCCACAAAGAGGACAAATGTTAAAATAACACATTACCACAGTGTAATAGGGTCCATTCCCCTAAATCATTGCAAATTCATTTAAATACTCTATGGTATCTTTTGTCTTCTTGACATTCACCTTCTACATCTATCATTCCTAGATCTACAAAATTTCAAACCATCTGGATATGATATATGATTTGTAATTTCCAAGATTTCTCCTGTATCTGCATTGGAAGGCTAAGAAACTATCCGCCTTTAGGGAACTCTCCCTCACTACCAGGGTGGCTTTTAATAGACTAAATAATATTTTGGAGTCTATTAGTCAATGTACAAAATAATAAATTCACCAGAAATGTTATAAAAACAGAGAGTGAAAAATTCTTTCTTTAGAAAGAAGTCATGTTGTCCTCTAATTTTCTGCAGCAACCCACAAATTTGAGAATTTTCTCATTTTCTAACTTTTTTCTCATTTTTATCTTTGTAGTATTAATATTTGTCTGGTACTTCAGGAAAATCACAAAGACTCCCTATCAGATATTTTTCCCCTCATATGTTAAAATATTATTAAAGGCTTCTGAAATATCCGGAAGGAATTATTTGAAATATATTCAAAGTACGCTACCACTGGCACTAAGAAACATAAATTTTCAAACCAAAATGCTGCAAAATACTGTAAAACCCTCTCAGCATAAGTAATTTAATTTAAAAAGATGTTATTTTCACAGATTATTTAGTTTGCATAGATGATTTGATTAATTCTAATAATATTGATTAAAATAATTCTAAATCTGAATAATAATGTTGATCAATAACATAATTACTTAAAATTCCTGACTTTCACATTGTTGGTGTGCCAAACATTCAGAATAAAAAACAAAACAAAACAAAAAACCCAGAAATTCAGCCACCCAAAGAGCTCAAAATATTTGAATATGGATATAATGTTGGGGAAATATTTGGATATATAGTAAACCTTTTTGTGGCAGAAGTCTCGAAGAAAAAATTAAGATATTTTGAATATTTTATATATACACACACACACATATGCTTAGTACGTAACTCCAGATTTCTTATGGGGAATTTATAGTAAATTCCAACATTTACTATATTGTTACAAAATGCATTTTGTATGACGAAATGCAGATTTGTCACTTGGAACCAGCAGAATATGTCAACCCTTTCACAAACATAACAGAATCAAAATCCCTTTGTACTGTTCAAGCAAATCCAACTTCTCTCTGTATCAGAAAATCTGTATTTCAGGCACTCACCAGAATGTTTACTCTTAAACTGGTTAGTTTTCAACTTTGTCAAAGGTGCACCTAAAACAGTAGGCAAGTCAAAAAGACAGGTCAGCTACCTTTAGATTGATAATTATCATTATATTGTCAGATTATTACCATTAATCTCACAAAAGCTTAACCATATTTCACTTTACTATTAAGTCCTTTAATTATTAAAGGGAAAATGTAGAAATAACCAAAACTGTTTTTAAAAAGCCATTATGAAGTCCATTGGCCACTCCACTGTTATGGTTTATTATGTAAACATATATATATTCACACACACACACACACACACACACACACACTAAAGTAAAGGTGTCTTCATTTATCAAATTATTATTGATGGAGTTCAGGACAATCTCATATCAGAGTTTCAGGTTCTTGGTCTTCACAATTAGAAGAAGGAATCCACGGACCACAGTAGTAGTGGTAAGTCAGGATTTATTTACAGAAACAAAAAATGCTAAGACTACAAAAACCAAACCTCCTGGCAGAGAGAACCCAGGTGGGGAACAAGCTCTCCTGCTCCCTCTCCGAGGTCTGGCAGAGGTCTGTGCTTAAGCTCTCTGCTCAGAGGTTTATATAGTCCCAGGGGGGTTGTTTTGGCAGAACTCTTAGGGCGTGGGTTTTCCTTAGTTAGGGCCAGCTGTCCAATGAAGACTCAGGCCCTGGAAACTGACATGACATTGACCAGTCAGAAGAGCAGGAGGAGGAGACAGCAAGGCACCAGTGTCTCCCCAGTCCCGCTGTTCAGCAAGTTGGCTCCTCCATCCACGGCAGGTCGTGGGGCCGCCTTGTCCTGCATCAAGGACATGCTACCTGAAAATATGGCTCCTTGGCATTTGAGAAAACCACAGAAACAGGAAGATCTCTCTGCCCTTTTCCTGCCTTTCTGCTCTGAAGCAGGTCATAGCAAGTACAAGCAGTTGTCTGACCTTCCCCCAAGGCAAGTCTTAAGACCCTTATGTGGTAAGAGCCCAATCTGCACCTGGAGGAAAGGGACATTCTCATCTCTGAAGAACAGACACAGAAGACTCTGAGCAGGCCTTGCTCTTTCCTCTAGATCTTTATCCTTACTTCATACCCCCTTCTGTCCAATCAGACTTCTCCACAAATGTCCACCTTCTTCATCACACCTAAGCATAAAAGTACACACATTTACTTGTTTCTTCAGGTCTTGATCTCTTAAGGCTTTTATATCATATGAAATTTATATTAAGTAAATATAATTGTATTATATTCTTTTGTTAATCTGCCTTTTGTTACACGCACCTTAGCCATGAATGCAGTGATGAGTGAGAAAAGATATTTCTTCTTCCCTACATTATATATATGCTACTAAGAGTTTCAAATCGTCCTGCCTTCCAGGAATCTAGAGCTAAATTGTGTTTTGTGTTGGTGTTAATTATAAAGTAATACATTTGTTATTTTAAAAAATGAAAAGGATAGAGTAATATGAAATGAAAGGTAAGAAAATCACTTTATATTCTTATGAATAAGAAACGTACTTGTTGATACTTTGGTAGTTAAATATATTTTATTTTTGCTCCCGGCTTTCATTTGATTGTGAGGGAGATTAAAAGTATTATGGTAAATCAATGCTATTTTTATTTCCAAAGAAAATTTATGGTTTTGGCATGTGAATTATTTCTTTCCATGCCCTTTATCAATTTTACTACTAATATTTAAGGATTTTCCTTATGAACATATAGAATGCTACATATAATGATGGTAACTGGTGCATTTTTTCCAATATATTTTTCACTTGACTTTTTTTTTCTTGTAGAGACAGAGTCTCACTTTATCACCCTTGGTAGAGTGTCATCACACAGCTCACAGCAACTCCAAATCCTGGGCTTAGGCAAGTCTCTTGCCTCAGCCTCCCAAGAGTTGGAACTACAGGCATCCGCCACAATTTCCGGCTATTTTTTTGTTGCAGTTTGGCTGGGGCTGGGTTTGAACCCACCACCCTCAGTATATGGGGACGGCACTCTACTCACTGAGCTACAGGCACCACCCTCTTCATTTGCGTTTTTTCATTTTGTGGCATTCAAACAGCTCATGAACAATAATGTAATAAGCGAGATTCCTTTCCCTTACTTCAGGGACTTTTCTGAAACTCAGAGCCTCTTGAGATTATAAAAAGCTTTCCAGCCATACACACCTAGCCAAAGTCCAGGTTATTAAATTCTAATATTTGTTTACTTTTGCAGGAAGGACAGTACTGTGTCTACCCCCTTTTCTCAGGCTGTATCTGTGACTTTTTGCCAATCTTTCTGTTTCTGCCTATAGAATCCGCTTCTCCCCTTTCCTTGCCACGCATCAAAATGGCTCTTAAAACAGAAAAGTAGGGTTTATTCAAATTGCATAAACACAGATGTATAAACATATGTTGAAAGGGTAATATAATAATATATAAACATTATGCTGCACCATCTGATTATATAATAAAGAAATTGGGGTCCAGAAAAATAGTGATTTCCACACAATCACTTTATGGCCTTTAGTACAAACTTGGGAAAATGATTGGTTACACAGTGTTGATTAACTAAATGTAGCTGGTAATTCTTTTCCCATAAATAACTTATTGGACAGTGAGCTATCAGGCTTCAGATTTCTTACAAAATATATTTTTCAGTTTATTTTGGTGCTCAGATACATGGAAAATTTAATACTTAAAATCAAAAGTATGTTTGACAAGTATCTTAAGAATAAAATACATATATGGATTTTGGAAATAAAGAGATCACTATTCAAACTCTTATTACGAAATTCGAGAAAAAAATTTATGTAAAACATAAAAACAACAGCAATATACTGTATTAGGTAGACTAAAAAATCGCACATGTGGAAAGGATTAATGCCTTATGTAACTGACCACAAATTCGATGAGCCACTGCTTGATCTGGCTGCCTCTGTTAACTCAAGTTACAGTATACGAAATAATGCTCACATTGTGGCCAGACCCAATCTCTGTGACAGATTATTGAGTTCAATTCTAAGAAGTATATTTTTAATTGAGACATTAACAAAATCTTCAAAGGAAAGAGCTGTAATGGTACAAAGTTCTGGGAACTACACTACAGTTTCATTTTAGGGGCACACACAGAGAAGGATTTTCTTCTTTTTTTTAATTTTTTTTTGCATTTCTTTTTTATTTTTACATATATGTGTTTATTAGGTTACCACTTTTTGCCTTCATAAAATCAGAAAGGCTTAAAATTAAACAACAATAACAATGTTTAACATAAGGACAAGAAACAATAACCTTGCAAAGAACGAACAAAGATACATTCAGAAAATAAATCAGACAATTGCTGCAACGAATTATTAAGCAATAATAATAATAGTCATTCAAAGAAAGTAACATTCACATTGTCAAATAAAAGTATGTCTATTATAGAATGCTTTGACTTAGAGGTTCAGTATGAAGTCATCAATTAACTTATTTTTTTCCAAAGTCTCAAAAAATAGACAACTAATATTTATAAATAAAAATAAAAGATAATTCCATAAAAAAAGATTATGCCAAATCTTATAGACAAGAGAAAAAGAAGAAATACTTCAAAATCATTCTACTTAATCTGGATATACCTGATATTAAAATTGGAAAAAATATATTATTATAAAGGGGAAATTACAAACATAATTCACTTATAAAGATAAATGAGGATTCAGTATTCCGTATTCTAAACAATATATTAACAAGTTGAAGTAAAAACTAATGTTTAAGTAATGTACTTTGGTCAAAATCAACATAAATTGCTCCCCAAAAGAATAAGCTCTTAAGTACATTATGTCTCAATAGAAGTGTTCAGGATGGCCTTTAAGTTAGCCTAGAAAGTTATTTTCTACATACATCAAAAAGAACCTGTTAGGTAACCAATAACTGGCTAAAATGAGTAGAACATATGAATCCGGTTACAGCTTCTCAGTCATATGTTTAAATTATTTATAACCCAAATTCCTTAGAGATTTATTGTTTCAAGAATATCAAGAAAGCAAACATGTAGAGGGAGGGCAATTAGTGGGAACACACCTACGGTGCATCTTAGCAGGGTACTGGCAAAACTTATTAAAGGTAGAGTATTAATGTCTTTATATAGTGATCAAGGAAATGCCATGAAGGCTATCTGTAACAGTACAATCAAAATATTTCTGAATGTA
>CAUYON010017342.1:0-13064 GCA_963573935.1 Arctocebus calabarensis
GGCACCTGTAGTCCCAGCTACTTGGGAGGCAGAGGCAGGAGACTCACTTGAGCCCAGGAATTGGAGGTTGCTATGAGCTGTGATGCCACAGCACTCTATCCAGGGTGACAGCTTGAGGCTCTGTCTCAAAAAAAAAAAAAAAAGACATTTGGGGGGGGCGGAGGGGGCACCTGTGGGTAGGGTAGGGTGCCAGCCCCATATACCTAGGGTGGAGGGTTCAAACCCAGCCCTGGCAAAACTGCAACAAAAAATAGCTGGGCATTGTAGCAGGCACCTGTAGTCCCAGCTACTCTGAAGGCTGAGGCAAGAGAACGGCCTAAGCCCAGGAACTGGAAGTTGCTATGTTGCTGGAGATTTTTTTTTTTTTTTTTGAGACAGAGTCTCACTGTCACCCTCAGTAGAGTGCTGTGGTGTCACAGCTCACAGCAACCCAAACCCTTGGGCTCAAGTGATTCACTTGCCTCAGTCTCCCAAGTAGCTTAGATTACAGGCACCTGCCACAACACCTGGCTATTTTTAGAGACAAAGTCTCAATCTAGCTTAGGCTGGTCTCAAACCTGTGAGCTCAGGCAAGCCACCCACCTCAGCCTCCCAGAGTGCTGGGATTACAGGCATGAACCACTGCACCCAGCTGGAGTTTAAGATTTTGGAATTGGAACTCTTCAGGGCAGAGGCATGTTTGAAGTGGGATAGAGATAAAAGTCATTGGCATGTTAAAGAACTAAGGGAGTTCCTATACCAGCTGTGAAGGTAGTTAACTCATGTATCTGGGGTTTTGGTTGTTTTTTTTTTTCTGCAGTTTTTGGTCGGGGCAGGGTTTTAACCCACCACCTCTGGCATATATATATATATATATATATATATTTTTTTTTTTTTTTATTTTTTTTTTTTTGTCCCCTCCAAGCATGAAACAAAGTTTATTGAGGAAGAGAAAGACAGGTTTAAAGAGCAAGACACAGGTTTATAGAGCAAGATAACTTTACCATAGACAACAAACAGCCCTCCATTGTTTTGACAAGAAAAGGCTGTATCTGGGATTTTCCTTTGTTATCTCTTGTTTACAATGAACTATAGGTTTTTATAAAAGTAAAATTAAAAGTGTCTACCATGCTAGTCCTGGTGTAGAAGTGACCAAGATTAGTAAAGATTATGAAGTTTGGGCACAGCGCCCATAGCACAGTGCCAGCCACATACACCAAGGCTGGCGGGTTTGAAACTGGCTGCATGACAACCGCAACAAAAAATGGCAGGGCATTGTGGCCGGCGCCTGTAGTCCCAGCTCCTTGGGAGGCTGAGGCAATAAAATTGCTGAAGCCCAAGAGTTTGAGGTTGCTGTGAGCTCTGACACCATGATAATCTACGAGGGTGACACAGTGAGACTCTGTCTCAAAGAAAAAAAAGTTTAACCTTATGAAATGAGTTTTTTTCTTTTTTTGAGACAGAGTCTGTGTTGCCCTCGAGTGGTATGGTGTCATAGCTCACAGCAACCTCACACTCCTGGGCTAGAGTGATCCTCTTGCCTCAGCCTCCTAGTAGCTGGGACTACAGGCACCCACCACATTGCCCCGCTATTTTTTTATTTTTATTTTTTTGTAGAGACAGAGTCTCACTCTATCACCCTTGGTAGAGTGCTGTGGCGTCACACAGCTCATAGCAACCTCCAACTCCTGGGCTTAGGCGATTCTCTTGCCTCAGCCTCCTGAGTACCTGGGACCACAGGCACCCGCCACAACGCCCGGCTGTTTTTCTGTTTTTGCAGTTCGGCCAAGGCTGGGTTTGAGGCCATCTTCGGTTTATGGGGGCCGGCGCCCTACTTGATGAGCCACAGGCGCTGCCCTATCCAGCTATTTTTTTAGAGGTGGGGTCTTGCTCTTGTTCAGGCTGGTCTCAAACTCCTAAACTCAGGCAATCCACATGCCTCAGCCTCCCAGAGCACTGGGATTACAGGCGTGAGCCACCGCGTCTGGCCAGATGATGGAATGAATTCTAGAGCATGACTGGTTCCCTGCAAATAGTCATGTGTCCTTTAACAATGAGGATACATGCTGAGAAATGAGTCTCTAGGCAATTTCATCACTGGGCGAACATCACAGAGTAGACAGCACAACCTGCTGCACACCTAGACTATGTGGGGGAGCCTGTTGCTCTGAGGCTACAAGCCTGTATAGCAATTTTCTATACTGAATACGGGAGACAGTGGTAAACAATGGTATTTGTCTATCTAAACACATATAACATGTAAAATGTACCAAAAAAAATACAGTATAAGAAATTTTTTTAGGGTGGCACCTGCATCTCACTGAGGCTGATGGGTTCGAAACCAGCCCGGGCCAGCTAAAACAACACAACTACAACAAAAACAACAACAAAAATAGCTAGGCATTGTGACAGGTGCATGTAGTCCCAGCTACTTGGGAGGTTGAGGCAAGAGAATTGCTTCAGGATTGGCGCCTGTGGCTCAACAGGCTAAGGCGCCAGCCACATACACCTGAGCTGGCGGGTTCAAATCTAGCTTGGGCCTGCCAAACAACGATGGCTGCAACCAAAAAATAGCCGAGCGTTGTGGCGGGTGCCTGTAGTCCCAGCTACTTGGGAGGCGGAGGCAGGAGACTCGCTTGAGCCCAGGAATTGGAGGTTGCTGTGAGCTGTGATGTCAGCGCACTCTATCCAGGGTGACAGCTTGAGGCTCTGTCTCAAAAAAAAAAAGAATTGCTTGAGCCCAAGAGTTTGAGGTTGCTGTGAGCTGTTACACCATGGCATTCTACCCAGGGTAATAGCTTGAGACTCTGTCTCAAAAAAAAAATAAAAAAATTTTTTTAAATGATACAGCTGGGGCTCGGCGCCTGGGGCTCAACGGGCTAAGGCACCAGCCGAATACACCTGAGCTGGTGGCTGCAACCAAAAAATGGCCAGGCATTATGGCGGTCACCTGTAGTCCCAGCTACATGGGAGGTGGAGGCAAGAGATTCGCTGGAGCCCAGGAATTGGAGGTTGCTGTGAGCTGTGATGCTACAGCACTCAATCCAGGGTGACAGCTTGAGGCTGTGTCTCAAAAAAAAAAGATTACACCTGGGATGGGTACAGTAGCTCATGCTTGTAATCCTAGTACTCTGGGAGGCCGAGGTGTGGATTGCCTAAGCTCAGGAGTTCAAGACCACCCTAAGTAAGACTGAGACCCTGTTGCTACTAAAAATGAAAAACTGGCTTGGTGCCTGTAGTTCAGCGTCTAGGGCACCAGCCATATGCACCAGAGCTGGTGGGTTCGAATCCAGCCCAGGCCTGCCAAACAACGATAACTATAACCAAACAAAAAAAAACTAGCCAGGTGTGGCGGGCACCTATAATCCCAGCTACTGGGAGGCTGAGACAAGAGATCTCTTGAGCCCAAGAGTTTGAGGTTGCTGTGAGCTGTGACGCCATGGCACTCTACCCAAGCCAACATAGTGAGACTTTGTCTCAAAAAAATTATAATAAAATTGGCTCCGCGCCTGTGGCTCAATGGCTAAGGTGCCAACCACGTACACCTGAGCTGGCGGGTTCAAATCCAGCCCAGGCCCACCAAACAACAATGACGGCTGCAACCAAAAAATACCTGGGTGTTGTCGTGGGCGCCTGTAGTTCCAGCTGCTTGGGAGGCGGAGGCAAGAGACTCGCTTGAGCCCAGAAGTTGCTGTGAGCTGTGATGCCACAGCACTCTATCCAGGGTAACAGCTTGAGGCTCTGTCTCAAAAAAAAAAAAAATTATAATAAAATAAAAAAAATAATGCCTCAGCGCCCATAGCACAGTGGTTATGCCGTCAGCCACATACACCAACGGTGGCGAGTTCGAACGCAGCCCAATACAGCTAAACAACAATGGCAACTGCAACAGAAAATAGCCAGGCATTGTGGCGGGCACCTGTAGTCCCAGCTACTTGGGAGGCTGAGGCAGGACAATTAGTTAGGCCCAAGAGTTGGAGGCTGCTGTGAGCTGTGTGACACCACAACACTCTACCGAGGGCAATAAAGTGAGACTGTCTCTACAATAAATAAATAAGATAAAAATTAAAAACTAAGGCAAGAGCACCATTTGGGTCAGAGAGTTGGCACCCATAGCTCAGAGAGTTGACGCCAGCCACATACACTGAGGCTGGTGGGTTCGCACCCAGCCCAGGCCTGCTAAACCAATAACAGGTGGCTCAGCTGAGGCCAGAGAATCACTTAAGCCCAAGAGTTTGAGGTTGCTGTGAGCTGTGACGCCTCAGCACTCTACCAGGAGCAACAGCTTGAAACTTTTTTTCTTTTCTTTTTGAGACAGAGCCTCAAGCTATCACCCTGGATTACCAGGAGCAACAGCTTAAAACTTTTTTTCTTTTCTTTTTGAGACAGAGCCTCAAGCTGTCACCCTGGATTGAGTGCGGTGACATCACAGGTCACAGCAACCTCCAATTCTTGCCTCCGCCTCCCAAGTAGCTGGGACTATAGGCGCCTGCCACAAGGCCCGGCTATTTTTGGTTGCAGCTGTCATTATTTGGGGGGCCTGGGCTGGATTCGAACCTGCCAGCTCAGGTGTACGGGGCTGGCGCCGTAGCCCATTGAGCCACAGACACCAAGCCAGCTTGAAATTCTTGTCCCAAAAAAATAATAAAATAGGCTCAGCGCCCATGGCTCAACGGGCTAAGGCGCTAGCCACATACACCTGAGCTGGCGGGTTCAAATCCAGCCCCTGCCCGCCAACAACAATGACGGCTGCAACCAAAAAATGGCTGGATGTTGTGGCGAGGGCCTATAGTCCCAGCTACTTGGGGGGCGGAGGCAAGAGACTCGCTTGAGCCCAGGAATTGGAGGTTGCTGTGAGCTGTAATGCCACGACACTCTATCCAGGGTGACAGCTTGAGGCTCTGTCTCAATAATAATAATAAAATAGGGTGGCACCTGAAGTTCAAAGGAGCAGGGAGCTAGCCCCATATGTCAGAGGTGGTGGGTTCAAACCCAGCCCTGACAAAAAAAAATCTGCAAAAAAAAAAAAATTAATAAAATAAAATAAATAATTATGAAAAAATGGGTAAAAGGGTAAAATTGTGCCTGTGGCTCAACGAGTAGGGCACCAGCTCCATATACCAGAAGTAGTGGGTTCAAACCCAGCCTCAGCCAAAAACTGCCAAAAAAAAGAAAATGGGTAAAAGATCTAAATCTGACTTGGCGCCTATAGCTCAGTGGCTAGGGCACCGGCCACATACACCGGGGATGGTGGGTAAGAACCTGTCTTGGGCCAGCTAAACAATAATGACAACTACAAGAAAAAAATAGCCAGGCGTTGTGGCAGGTGCCTGTAGTCCCAGCTACTTGGGGAGGCTGAGGCAAGAGAATTGCTTAAGCCCTAGAGTTTGAGGTTGCTGTGAGCTGTGACACCACAGTACTCTACCATGAGTGGCATAGTGAGACTCTGTCAAAAAAAAAAAAGCCAACACTCTCTTAATACCAATGGGCAAGAAAGATGAATAGAACCTTCTCTAAAGATGAATGGTTGGGTGGCACCTATGGTTCCGTGGGTAGGGCACCAGCCCCATATACCGAGGATGGCGGGTTTGAACTCAACCCTGGCCAAACTGCAACAAAACATAGCCCGGCGTTGTGGCAGGCGCCTGTAGTTCCAGCTACTTGGGAGGCTGAGGCACGAAAATCGCCTAAGCCCAGCAGTTAGAGGTTGCTGTGAGCTGTGATGCCACGGAACTCTACCAAGGGCAATAAAGTAAGACTCTATCTCTACAAAACAAGAAGATGAATGGCTAACAAACATATGAAAAAAAATGCTCATTGTCCCTAATTATCAGAGAAATGCAAACTACCTTAAAATATCACCTAACCCCAGTGAGAATGGCCCACATCACAAAATCTCAAAGCTACAGATGCCGGCATGCATGTCGAGAGAAGGGAACACTTGTACACTGCTGGTGGGACTGCAAACTGATACAAATGTTTTGGAAGGAAGTATGGAGAATCCTCAATGAACTCAAAGTAGACCTCCCATTGATCCTGCAATCCCATTACTGGGCATCTACCCAGAAAGAAAAAAACCATTTTATCACAAGGACATTTGCACTAGACTGTTTATCATAGATCAGTTTACAATTGCCAAACTCTGGAAACACCTAAATGCCCAGCAATCCGGGAATGGATCAACAAGCTTTGATATATGTATACCATGGAATACTATCAACCACTAAAAAAGATGGAGACTTTACATCTTTTTTTTTTTGTGGTTTTTGGCGGGGGCTGGGTTTAAACCCACCACCTCCAACATATGGGGCTGGTGCCCTACGCCTTTGAGCCACAGGCGCCGCCCGAGACTTTACATCTTTTGTACTAACCTGGATGGAGTTGAAACACACCCTTCTGGCCTGGCACCTGTAGCTCAGCAGCTAGGGCACCAGATACATACACCAGGGCCGGCAGGTTCAAACCGGCCTGGGGCCTGCTAAACAACAATGACAACTACAAGGAAAAAAAAATAGCCAGGCGTTGTGGCAGGCACCTGTAGTCCCAGCTACTTAGGAGGATAAGACAAAAGAATCTCTTAAGCCCAAAAGTTTGAGGTTGGGCTTCAACCATGGCACTCTACCAAGGGCAACATAGTCAGACTGTCTCTCAAAAAAAAAAAAACAACAAACAAAAGAGGCTCAGCGCCTGTGGCTCAACAGGCTAAGGCGCCAGCCACATACACCTGAGCTGGTGGGTTCGAATCCAGCCTTGGTCTGCCAAACAACAATGACGGCTACAACCAAAAAATGGCTGGGCGTTGTGGCGGGCGCCTGTAATCCCAGCTACTTGGGAGGTGGAGGCAGGAGACTTGCTTGAGCCCAGTAATTGGAGGTTCTGTGAGTTGTGATGCCACAGCACTCTACCCAGGATGACAGCTTGAGGCTCTGTCTCAAAAAAAAAAAAAAAAAGAAGAAGAAAAGCAAAGAAAGGGGTGGCTCCTGCGGCTCAGCAAGTAGGGCGCCGCCCCGTATACCAACAGTGACAGCTGCAACCAATAAATGACTGGGTGTTGTGGCGGGTGCCTGTATCCCAGCTACCTGGGAGGCTGAGGTGAGAGAATCACCTAAGCCCTAGAGCTGGAGGTTGCTGTGAGCTGTGATGCCATAGCACTCTACCGAAGGTGACAAAGTGAGACTCTGTCTCTAAAAAAAAGAAATACAAAGTGAAAATTATTTTGAAAGTCCTTACAATTCTAAGCTCCTCTGCTCTTGAGTCCACCACCTGCTGCAAGTGAGTTGGTGCCCACTTGTTAGTGGATTCCAACTTACATGGCTGCCATCCTGCTTGCTCTTGGGTTCAAGTGTCTGTCCCCACACTCAACATCCAGTCCTACACCACACTGTCTTCATGGTGTCTGACCTGTACATTTACAACCTCTTTCTCCCACCCCCCATGAAGGAACTAAAGTTTTTGCTACATTTTTCCTCAAGATGTTTGACTCAGATCATTTTTATGATGCTGGTAGGTCTCCACAGGTAAGGCCCCATTCCCTGGCTTTCTCTCACACCCCTTTCCTCTGCTCTTCCCCTAGGGGTAAAGTTTATGTAACTGACCAGGACACCATTCATTCACTTTGTGGTTTGTGTCAATGGCCACACTTGGAGTATAGTTCCGGACCACAAAGGGAATAGTGTCCCTTTCAGTTGTGCAAAGTGAGTGGCTTTCAACATTCATGAACCAAGTGTCAGTTGCTTGGGCTTGATTCAAACTACCATTCACTGAGTTTTTTGTTTGGTTTGGTTTTGTTTTTGAGACAGAGCCTCAAGCTGTCACCCTGGATAAGAGTGCTGTGGCGTCACAGCTCACAGCAACTTCCAATTCCTGGGCTCAAGGGAGTTTCTTGCCTCCATCTCCCAAGTAGGGACTACAGGCGCCCACCACAATGCCCGGCCATTTTTTGGTTGCAGCCGTCGTTGTTTGGCGGGCCAGGGCTGGATTCGAACCTGCCAGGTCAGGTGTACGTGGCTGGCACTTTAGCCTGTTGAGCCACAGGCACTGAGTCCATTCACTGAGTTTTTCCAGAGACTTTTCTTCTGCCCTTACCTCCTATATCTAAACCTTAATCCCAGCCAGGTGAGGTGGCTCACACTTGTAATCCTAGCACTCTGTGAGGCCAAGGCAATGGATTGCTTGTGCTCAGGAGTTCAAGACCAGCCTGAGCAAGAGCAAGACCCTAGCTCTAAAAATGGCTAGGTAGTGTGGCTGCTGCCTATAGGCGAAGCTACTCAGGAGACTGAGGCAAAAGGGTCACTTGAGCCCAAGAGTTTGAGGTTGCTGCGAGCTATGATGCCACGGCACTCTACTAAGGGCAGCAAAGTGAGACTGTGTCTCAAAAAAACAAACAAAAACATCTAATAACTGTCTACCTGAAATAAAATAAGAATAAAACCAAACTCCTCACCATGGCCTATACACAGGGTCCTTACTGCTCTGGCCCTGTCTCTTCCTCTGAAAGAAATAGTATTTCCTATCATTTCTGTTTCCATTTCCCTGCTCTAGTCACGCTGGCCTAGCGCCTTTACACCTGGTGTTCCCTTTACCTGGAATGTGCTTCCCCTAGATTCTTTTTTTTTTTTTTTTTTTTTTTGAGACAGAGTCCCAAACTGTTGCCCTGGGTAGAGTGCTGTGGCGTCACAGCTCACCACAACCTCAAACTCTTGCACTCAAGCAGTTCTCTTTCCTCAGCCTCCCAAGTAGCTGGGACTACAGGTACCCACCACAATGCCGGGCTATTTTTTTGTTGCAGTTGTCATTGTTGTTCGGTAGGCCGGGACTGGGTTAAAATAGCCAGGCGTTGTGGCTGGCACCCTACCCACTGAGCTATGGGTGCTGCCCCTGCTTCTCCTAGAGTCTTAATCCTTCACCACATTCAAGATTTTGTTTGAATATCCCTTCCTCAGAGTGCGATTAAAAAAAAAAAAAATTGGCAGGCGCCTGTGGTCTCAGCTACTTGGGAGGCTGAGGCAGGAGAATCACTTAGAACCAAGAATTGCAGGTTGTTGTGAGCTGTGCGATGCCACAGCACTCTACATAGGGTGACAAAGTGAGACTCTGTCTCTACCAAAAAAAAAAAAAATAGCCAGGTGTTGTGGGAAGTGCATGTAGTCCCAGCTACTTGGGAGGCTGAGGCAAGAGAACACAAGTTTGAGGTTGCTGTGAGCTGTGACACCAAGGAACTCTACCAATCCTACCTTATAGGGTGACAAAGTGAGACTTTGTCTCAAAAAAAAGTCTCAAAATGCTGGCAGCAGCCAATAAGCAGAGAAATGAAACCTCTAATGAGAGAATATCATTGGAAGGTTACTCTCTGGACAAAGCTGTTATCTCCCTTTTGGAAAACTTTTAGATGAAACACATGACTAAATAGCCGGGCGTTGTGGCAGGTGCCTGTAGTCCCAGCTACTTGGGAGGCTGAGGCAAGAGAATCTCCTAAGCCCAGGAGTTGGAGGTTGCTGTGAGTTGTGTGATGCCACGGCACTCTACTGAGGGCAATAAAGTGAGACTCTGTCTCTACAGAAAAAAAAAAAAAGAAAGAAACTCATGACTAACAGCAGGTAAAGGCCAAGAACTCAGATTATCAGCCATAAAACAATAAAACGTCTCCTTATGACAGGAAGAGGCACAGCACTAAACACTGATAACCACAATGTGGTAAAGTGGCCCCTTCAGTAGAAAGAAAAGTTGTTATAAACTGCAGTTTATTGACACAGATACTTAACGTATTTAGGTAGTATTTTCTGAACCTTGTTCTGACATACATTCTTGGGTACATACTAGAAATTAACATAAAAGTATGTGTCTTGGGGCGGCACCTGTGGCTCAAAAGAGTAGGGCGCTGGTCCCAGATGCCAGAGGTGGCGGGTTCAAACCCAGCCCCAACCAAAAACTGCCCCCCCCCCAAAAAAGTGCCTGGCAACATAATACCCCATCTCTATAAAAAATAAGAAAAATTAGCCAAGTATGGCAAGGTGCAGGGGCTCACGCCTGTAATCCTAGCACTCTGGGAGGTGGAGGCAGGTGAATTGCTGTGAGTTCACAGGTTCCAGATCAGCCTAAGGCTGAGGCAAGAGAATCACTTGAACCCAAGAGTTGGAAGTTGCTATGAGTTAGGATGCCACAACACTCTACCACAAAGTGAGACTATGTCTCAAAAAAAAAAAAAAATTTGCCAGGTATGGTGATGCACACCTGTATTCCCAGCTACTCAGTAGGATGGGGTGGGAGGATCACTTGAGAGTTCAAGGCCATGGTGAGCTATGATCCCACCACTGCACTCCAGCCTGGGTCACAGAGCAAGAACTTATCTCTAAAAAATAAATAAGAGCCGGGCGTGATGGCTTATGCCTGTAATCCTAGCAATATGGGAGGCTGAGGTGGGTGGATCTCTTGAGCCCATGTGTTTGAGACCAGCCTGAGTAAAATCAAGACCCCCCCATCTTACTAAAAATAGAAAAACTAAGGCAAGAGAATTGCTTGAGCCCAAGAGTTGGAGGTTGTTAAGAAGTATGATGCCACAGCACTCTACCCAGGGCAACAGCTTGAGAGTCTGTCTCAAAAATAAATAAATAGATAGATCCATAAAACAAATAAAATAGGAACTCTTAGTTATTAAATGTTTATTATAATATTTGGATTTCAAAGACTGAACTGAATAGAATTTAACATAATACATGAACTTTTCTCAAATTATTCATGTATTAAATATTAACTGCTAGGACTCTCTGTCCATCAACAAACATTTTTCTTTTTATTTTTTTAGAGATAGAGCTCTTAACTATGTTGTCCAGGCAGCTTTCAAACTCCTGGGCTCAAGGAATCCTCCTGCCTTGACTCCCCAAGTCATTGGGACTACAGGTGTGAGGCACCACACGCAGCTGCAAGCATCACTCTTGATCTCGTACCAGCTAATTTACCTTAGCGTCCCAAGCCCTATTAGTGGCATCCATCCTGGACTATTTCCATTTTCTTGGGGGGGGGGGTATTGCAATTTGGCTGGGGCCAAGTTTGAACCTGCCACCCACGGTATATGGGGCCGATGCCCTACTCACTGAGCCACAGGTGCTGCCCCTATTTCCATTTTTAACTAGAGACAAAACTCTCATTGTAGAAATTCAAACATCAGCAGAAGTAAGGGGGAATTTGTTTGGCATAGGCAACTTACTGTTGCTAAAGTCACCGTATGCAGATACCACCTACTCAAACATTCAAAGAAAAGTCATGAGAGGGAAAAAAGAAAAGTCATGCAGTGATGAGGTCCGTGTATGAAGTGCCTTTTATTATTGGGAAAGTTTGAGTCATCCCCAGGCTTTCTCCATTGCATTTCTGAGTCATTTCCTTTAGAAGGGACACTCAAAAAAAGTCCCCATACATTGTCAAATGCCCCGTGGAGTTGCCAGGTTGAGAACCACTGTGTTGTCTTAAGGCTGGGCCCATCCTTACAACAGTTCCCATTCTTCCTGCACCTCTGGGCCTGGCTTTTCCTACTCATCACACTTTCTGGGACTACCACAACTTTATCAGATGGATCCTGGAACCTCTCTCTACCTTACTGGCTCTTAGAGTGGCACCTGGGGTGAAAATGAAAAGCAAAAGCGTCTACCCCTCTGGCCTTGCCCTAAGGAGATTCCCCAATTGAATAGTTATTTACATAATTGGTAAAGGCAAGAAAAAATGTGTGCAGGGTTCAGCCCTTAACTGTGACTGCTGTCAATCAAGGAAAGATCAGGGTCTTTTTTTTTTTTATTTTTTTTAGAGACAGAGACTCACTTTGTTGCCCTCAGTACAGTGCTGTAGCGTCACAGCTCACAGCAACCTCCAGCTCTTGGGCTTAGGCAATTCTCTTGCCTCAGCCTCCAAAGTAGCTGGGACTACAGGTGCCCACCATAATTTGGCCGGGGACGGGTTCCAAACCGCCACCCTGGGTATAAGCCAGGATCTTGCTCTTCTCTCTCTCCCTTGTGTGTCTCATGTCTCTCTCTCTCCCCCTCCCTTCTCTCTCTCCTCTCTCCCCCTGTTTCTCTCTCTCTCCCCTCCTCCTTAATGCTGCTCTGCAGCATCCCCCGCCAATAAAAACCCTTTGTACAAAAAAAAAAAGATCAGGATCTTGAGCCCTTGAGAATGTGCCAGGAGAAGGGGCCTATAAATGAGGGCAAACTGAGGGAATCTGTCTTTTTTGTACAATTTCCTCTTGACTCAAGTGGTCCCACTTCCTCTCCACAGCCCATAACTGTCCTCACCAGTGCCCATAGTGCCTGTGTTGTCTAGAAAAACAGAAACCAAATGGTTGCTGTGGAGATTTAAACACACACCTAGAACATGGCCCACACTTAGTAGCAGGAGAGAATCACAGTTCTTTTTTTTTTTTTTTTTTTAAACAGAGTCACACTCTGTTGTCCAGGCTAGAGTGCCATGGTGTCGTCATAGCTCCCAGCAACTTCAAACCCCTGTATAGGTGAAAAGCCTGTATGTGCCTTTAAACAGATTCATTCTGTGAGAACAGGTTTAAAGTTTTTTAGTGAGTTGAGAAAGATAGACCGGGATAGAACTCCATTTTGACCTTTGGCCTGCTCACACAGAAAGTAATACTTTGGTGAACAAAGGCTTGGTCCTGGGGGCAGGGCTTGCAGGCAAGTCTCCTGTATATCTTAGGAATCTCTGGATGGTCTTTTAAGGGTCTAGCTTTCAAGCAGCTTATTCTCCCAGTTTGCTTTGTGGCTTAGATTTAATTTTAGATGTAATGATGGTAAAAGATAATAGTTAATGGAGTATTGTGTTAGTTGATCAATAGACAGGGGGGCGCTGGGTCGATGATGGCCTGGTTATGAGGTAGTAAGGTGATGATCATGAGAATCAAGTCACCAAGTATTAGATGGATGATATATACTTCATAAGATTATTGATTGGGCTCAGCGCCTGTGGCTCAACGGGCTAAGGCGCCAGCCACGTACACCTGAGCTGGCGGGTTCGAATCCAGCCCCCGGGCCCGCCAAACAACAATGACGGCTGCAACCAAAAAATGGCCGGGCGTTGTGGCGGGCGCCTGT
>CAUYON010017344.1:0-27953 GCA_963573935.1 Arctocebus calabarensis
TGCCAATTAGAAATGAAGCATTTTCAATTTTTTTTTAATTTTATTTATTAGTTGAGACAAAAGAGTCTCACTTGGTCACCCTTGGTAAGAGTTCCATGGCATCTTAGCTCACAGCAACCTCAAACTTTTGGGTTCAGTGATCCTCTTGCCTCAGCCTCCCACGTAGTTGGGATTACAGGCACCGGCACGACGCCTGGCTATTTTTTAGAGACGGGGGGTTTCTAGATCAGGCTGGTCTCAAACCTGTGAGCTAAGGCAATCCACCGGCCTCAGCCTCCCCAGAGTCCTGGGATTACAGGTGTGAGCCACCATGTCTGACCAGCATTTTCAATTTTATTTTTATTATTTATTTATTTATTTATTTTTTGAGACAGAACCTCAAGCAGTCACTCTGGGTAGAGTGCTGTGGCATCACAGCTCACAGCAACCTCCAATTCCTGGGCTCAAGCGAGTCTCTTGCCTCCGCCTCCCAAATAGCTGGGACTACAGGCACCTGCTACAAAGCCCGGCCATTTTTTGGTTGCAGCTGTTATTGTTGTTTGGCAGGCCCGGGCTGGACTCGAACCTGCCAGCTCAGGTGTACATGGCTGGAGCCTTAGCCTGTTGAGCCACAGGTGCTGAGCCAGCATTTTCAATTTAAAAAATGTGAATAACTCACATATGAGGCTTTTTGAGATGCCCAGTGGGGCCCTAACTGTCCCACAGCCCACACCAAATGCAGAGAAGAAATGAGAGCAGGGTGGCGATGCTGCCTTCTAACCTTACACGGTTTGAGCACAGTCTATCTCTAAGCACTAGTTTGTGAAGCGAGGACTCCCTGTCTGTAGGGGTCAGGCTATGGAGTACAGCACGAAGAGTCACTGGAAAAGTCTCCATTTCTTTGGATGACTGTCCTGAGTTAAGGGGCCCAACTGTTGGCATCCTTGCAGCTCGGGCAGGGGGCCTATGAGTTTGGGTCCCTGGAGAAGGCACTGTAAGCCCTGGCCAGGAGCAGAAGGGCCCCCAATATAATAAAGGAAGGGCAAAAGTAGCGGCCTGAGGCCTATATTGGTAGGAAGGCCAGGCCTCAGGCTGGGGCAGGCTCCTTTTAAGTGAGGGCCCACCCGGGCTCTGGGGAGGGCTAGCTGAGCTCCATTGAGTCCATGCTGTGGGCTGAAGCAGAATCCTTCTGGATGCTTTCAAAGAGGGTGGCAAGTTCAGGGTTGGACCGGATTTGGGAAGAGAAGTCAGCCATGATGGGGCTTTTCCCTGCTTCGGGGATGGTCAGCAGGGCAGCCACTGCCCTCATGGCAGAGCGCCTCAGTTCATCTTGTTTCTCAAACTCCTGCTTCACGGAACCAGCTTTGACCTAAAGTGGGAAATGTGAAAGAAACAGCTGTTCTGTGTTGAGCCTGGCCTGCCCCACTGCCTCTCACTGGTCTTGGGCTTCCTCTCCGGTCCCCGTGTTCTTCTCTACCTTAAGTCCCAGCCTGCAACGCCCCGGCTCCAAGGTCTCCAGAGCTATTTCTTCAACTCCACCTCTGGACTTTCCCATAGGCTGGTTCTCTACCCTTCCAATCAGCTTCAGTGTTTCCCGAGGAGCTTCTGACCAATCTAAACAGCCCACCTTTATTTTTGTTACAGGCCAGTGGTGGCTCATGCCTGTAATCCCAGCACTTTAGGAGGCGGAGTGGGAGGACTACTTGAGACCATCAGTTCAAGACCAGCCTGGGCAACACAGTGAGACCTCATCTAACAACAACAACAACAAAATGAAAATTAGCCAGGCATGGTGGCATGCACTTGAAGACTGCTTGAGCCCAGAAGTTTGAGGCTGCAGTGAGCTGTGATCGTGCCACTCTACTCCAGCCTGGATGACAGAGTAAGACCTTGTTTCTAAAAATAATAACAACTAGATAGTGACAAGTACTGTATTCACTTGGTTATCTCCTCCCATGGACAGCGGGGATCCAGCCTACACTTAACCATGTGTACAGTTGGCTCTGGGCACCCTCGACTAGACTGGAGGAATGCAGAGTGGCAGTCTTCTGGCAGCCTCTCAACACACTCAAGTCCCTGCCACGCAATCCCTTCTACAGATGGGGCTGGAGGGTAAACATCCAGAACTGCCTCCTGTGTGTCTGCTCCTGCCTCTCTCACCACCTTCCACTTAAACAGAAAATCTCTGTCATTCCTTCACCGCTTATGGAATAAAGTTCAAATCCCTCATGCTGGGCTCTTCCTAAAGAACCCCGGGTAAGAGCTCAGCGCTGGCCCCAGTGGCTCTGCCTCAGGGGCTGTACTTCAGGTAATCACCTCTGTGAGCCTTGTTTCCCCAACTGTAAATAAGAACCTCCTTGTCACAGGGTTGCCACGAGGATTAAATGACCCATCACAGGTCCATACTCTCTTCTCTGAAACCCTTGGGGCCAGATGTGCTTGGGAATCCAGCATTCTAAAAGCCTTTTGTTCTTTGTGGGAAGCATCTGTGGCTCAGTGAGTAGGCGCCGGCCCAATATACCGACGGTGGCAGGTTCAAACCCAGCTCTGGCAGAACTGCAACAACAACAAAAAACTAGCTGGGCGTTGTGGTGGGCGCCTGTAGTCCCAGCTACTTGGGAGGCTGAGGCAAGAGAACTGCTTAAGCCCAGGAGTTGGAGGTTGCTGTGAGCTGTGATGCCACAGCACTCTACCAAGGGCAATATAGTGAGACTGTCTCTACAAAAAAAAAAAAAAAAGAAAAACAAAAGAAAGAAAGCACTATGCAGATAACGTTCCCAGTGGGATCTAGTACCATACCCTGTGTTCAAGTACATTATTATTTCCCCACTAAATTTATGAAAAATATGAGTATTGTCAGTCCTACAGTTGTCCCTTGGTATCTGGTAGGGTAGGTTTCAGGACCCCTGAGGATACTAAAATCTGTGGATGTGTGCCCTCATATTAATCTGAGATAAAAATAAATCTGTGGATGCCAAACTCTCTGTTATACAATGGCATAGTATTTGCTCATAACCTAGGCACACCCTTCTAGATAAATGTTAAATCATCTCTAGATTACTTATAACCCCTGATACAAGGCAAATGCTATAGAAATAGTTGTTTACTGTATTGTTTTATTTGAATTTTCTAATTATTGTACTGTTATTTGTTATTGTTCTTTTTTCAAGTACTTTTCATCTGCAGCTGGTGGAATTTTCAGAAGTGGAAACCACAGATATGGAGGGAATTCAAGTTCATTGCCTTATACCAGTTCAAGTGAAGTTTTATTTATTTATTTTTATTATTATTATTTTTTTAGAATAGAGTCTCATTTTGTCACCCTTGGTAGAGTGCTGTGGCATCACAGCTCACAGCAACCTCCAATTCCTGGGCTCAAGTGAGTCTCTTGCCTCTGCCTCCCAAGTAGCTGGGACTACAGGCGCCTGCCACAATGCCCAGCCATTTTTTTGGAGCAACCTCAAACTCTTGGGCTTAAGTGATTCTCTTGCCTCAGCCTCCCAAGTAGCTGGGACCACAGGAGCCTGCCACACGCCTGGCTATTTTTGTTGCAGTTGTCATTGTTGCTTTAGCTGACCCGGGCCGGGTTCAAACCTGCCAGTCTCAGTTTATGTGGCTGGCGCTGCCTCAAGTCAAGTTTTGTTGCCAAACAAGTTACTAAAAAGATTTTGGTTTTCAGACTTGGTAGATTTTAGAATCATGGTAAAGCACTCATTCCAGTGCCCAGCAAGCAGTACCCTCTGTACAGCCAGACGGAGTGACTTTTGAGGGACCTCAGAACAAAGCTGTTCTTGCCATCGTGGCCTCCTGCAAGAAGTCCTGATGCTGCAGTGCTGTACAGCTCCCCTCTGAGCTGGGACTTTTCTCGATGCCATACAACTCAGAAACTAGAAATGATGTGGCCATGGACGCTGTCCAAACAACA
The DNA here is from genome assembly GCA_963573935.1 of Arctocebus calabarensis. Lineage (NCBI taxonomy): Eukaryota > Metazoa > Chordata > Mammalia > Primates > Lorisidae > Arctocebus > Arctocebus calabarensis. The sequence goes on from CAUYON010017344.1 coordinate 3,905, forward strand.
ATAGGCCTGCAGAACCATCAGGCTTTTTTGTTTGTTTGTTTGAGACAAAGTCTCACTCTGTTGCTCTGGGAAGAGTGCTGTGGCATCATAGCTCACAGCAACCTCAACTCTTGGGCTTAAGAGTTCCTCCTGAGTAGCTGGAACTACAGGCACCGTCCACAATGCTCAGCTAGTTTTTCTATCGTTAGTAGCTGGTCTTGAACTCCTGAGCTCAAGTAAGCCACTTGCCCTCCCAGAGTGCTGGGATTACAAGTGTGACCCACTGCACCCAGCTTCCATCAGGTTTTTTTTGATTGACTTGATACTAAGTATATGTTGAAAATTTAGACTTATAAGGCAGGTTTCTATTACCATTTTTTTTTTTTTTGGTGACAGAGTCTCACTGTGTTATCCCAGGCTAGAGTGCCATGGCCTTGGCCTAGCTCACAGCAACCTCAAACTTCTGGGTTCAAGTGATCCTCCTGCCTCAGCCTCCCAAGTAGCTGGGACTATAGGCACCTACCATGGTGCCCCTCTAATTTTTCTATTTTTAGTAGAGGCAAGGTCTCACTCTTGTCCTGGCTGGTCTCGAACTCCTGAGCTCAAGTGATACACCTCTCCCCCCCAGCCTCCCAAAGTGCTAGGATTATGAGTGTGAACCACAGCACGGAGCTGATAAATTAACATTTTAATGTTTTATACACAAAATATTTCTCCCTTTTCACAAAAAAGGTTATAGTGCTTGAAAATCACCACTCTGAGGGTATCTCTTCTCTTTGAGCTCTAATCTAAAATACTCTGCCCTCTTTTGGGTTAATTACCCTTGAAAAAGCCAAAACTGGGTGTCCCTCAGTTCCCAACACTGCAGTTTTCCACAAAGCTGTCAGCTCCGGTCCCTCCCCTAGACCTCTGGGCCACTCCACCTTACAGAGTCAGTCAGAGTCTGACCCAGCTTCTCAACCAGGATGTGAGCAGATTGAGAGCAGGGAAGCTGTCATGCTCACAACTGTATCCTTAAACAAGGCCTGGCACCCAGGAAGTGTTTAATGAATGAAAGAGGCAGAGCTAGGTTTGACTCCAGCTCGGCAATTTACTAGCTGTGTAGCCTTGGCCAGTAACAACCTCCCAGAGCCTCTGTTCCTCCGTGTCTAAAAAAACAGGAAGTACTTCATAGGGTAAAGAGAACGACTAATGAAGCACTTCACACACCATCTGCACCATATGTATCTTTTGTTTGTCTCCAAACTTTTGTAATGACCCACGTAGAAGGTTCTCAGTAAGCGGTAACTGAATGATCTGCGGAGGACCCAGGAGGTGCTCCAGTACCTCACAAGGGGCTTACCTTGGTGGTGCAGGTGGCCCTTAGTGGCTCAATAAGCCGGTCTACCCTCTGCAGGACGGGCGCGGGACACAGGGTAGCCAGCCTGGTGAGCATGATGAAGGTCAGCATCTGCCCAGAAGGAAGGAGATGGGGTTCTTGGTGAGAGGGCGCAGGGGCAAAAGGAGGAGTCTGGCCCATGGGAAGAGCAGAGGCTCCCCCACCAAGCCCAGAACCCAAGTCCAGACTGCCGTGGCTCCCGCCTGTAATCCGAGCACTCTGGGAAGCTGAAGCAGGTTGATTGCTTGAGCTCCAGAGTTCCAGACCAGCCTAAGCAAGAGCAAAACCTTGTCTCTACTAAAAAATAGAAAAATTAGCCTGGCATGGTGGTGGGCACCTGTAGTCCCAGCTACTGCCAGCTTTTCCTGATCCCAAAAAGCTGTAAAGAATGATCCTGTACCTATAACTCCGAATGTGTGTCAGGGTCAGTGCAGAGGAAATAGAAGGAGATGGAATTACTGGGTCAGAGGGTGTGGCTGAGAATTTAAAATTTTTCTGGTTATTGCCAAACTATCCTCCAGAAAGCTTCCCCAGTTGCACACGGCCACTAAAGGTCTTTCAGACATGGTGCTCCAATTCTTATCAGAGAACACAATGCAGCTATTTTCATGGGGGTGCCTAGAGTAGGGAGCAAAGACAAACAGCATGGGCCCAGTGTGCCTGGCTGCCTCAGGGGCCTGGCAGGAAACGCCGTCCTACCCGGATGTCATAGTGGTCCTTCAGCCCATCCTCCACATGGTTCAGGAATTCACAAATGTCCAGCTGGCCCAGGCAGCTCTCGAGCAGCGAGTACATGCACTCAAAAGCCACCTTGCGCACGTCCAGCCCATCATCCACTGTGTGCTTAAAGGGCCCCATCTCCACCTACAGGAGGGAAAAATGACGATGTGACCGCAGGGTGCAGGGTGGAAAAGAGCCTCTCCTAGTTTCTGCTACAAACCCTACACCTCTGTTCAACACTGTGTTGAACCTCAAATCGTGCTTTGCACTCTCAAGTCTCCATGCCTTTGCTCAGCCTGCACCACCTTTTCCCCCAGGTGATAATAGTACAAACAATAACTGTTACTATTACATCTACTGAGCAGACTCTGTCTGAGTGCCAGGCACTGTGCTGAGCACGTCACAGATGACATCACACACAAGCATCACAACTGCCTTCAGAACCATGTTATCAAATGTTCTCATAAACTAAGGCTCAGACAGGTTAAGTAACTTGCCTGAAGACACACTGATACTAAGTGTGTCTGAACCACAATTAAAAACTCAGGTCTCGGTGTGGCGCGTGTGGCTCAAGCGGCTAAGGCTCCAGATATATACACCTGAGCTGGCAGGTTTGAATTCAGGACGGGCCGCCAAACAACAATGACGGCTGCAACCAAAAAATAGCCGGGCGTTGTGGCAGGCACCTGTAATCCCAGCTACTTAGGAGGCAGAGGCAGGAGAATCGCTTGAGCCCAGGAATTGGAGGTTGCTGTGAGCTGTGATGCCACAGCTCTCTACCCAGGGTGACAGCTTGAAGTTCTGTCTTAAAAAAATGAAAAACAAAAAACAACTTAGGTCTCGGCCAGCCTGAGCAAGAGTGAGATCCTGTAGTTTGCCAGGTGTTGTGAGCTATGACATACATGCTACTCAACTGAGGACGACAGAGAGTGACTCTGTCTCAAAAAAAAAACAAAAAAAAAAATCCAGCTGGTCTGAAGGTAGTGAGTCATCTCACTTGATTGTTCACAGTCAGTTACACATTGAACTCCTTGTTCTGCTCCTTCCTCCCTTCTCACTACTGCACTTGACTAGTCTTAAACAACGACAAAAAAACCCAGGTCTCAGCTAGGCCATTATAAGTTGGGGACTGTCGCTCTTTATGCGCCTCTCTCTCCTTTAGGTGACCATGATGAGCTCTTGGGTGGCAGAAGCCACGTCTGGTGCAACTCTGAGTACTGGCACTCCGCCTCAGCACAGGTGCTCATCGAACACTGCTGAGTGTCATTTGTTGAGAGCCACCAAGCGCCAGCAGCAGTTCTGAGCGCTGGCAGGACTTAATTCACTCCATCTTTACAGCTCCCTTATAGTGCAGACGTGATTACGATCCTCATATTGCTCATGACTGAGGTTCAGAGAGGATTAGGCTGCCCTGGCAGGGGTCGCACAGCTAGGAAGTGGAGGGCAGCACCTGACCAGGCCATGTGGCCCCAGCACCTGCAGTGCTGAGCTTTGCGCTGGCCCTTGCCACAGACCTACCAGTGAGGCATAAGAGGCACAAGCCCTTACGTTCCCGAGGGGGGCAGCCAGACTGTCCCCAGGGCTCCCGGCCCTGCTCCTCACCTCTCGGATGAGATCCCGGCGGATCTTTGTCTCCTGGTAGAGGAGGGGCAGGATGCTGTCCAGCAGGTCCCTGACCAGCGAGGGCTTGTTGTGCACAGCTGAGTTGAAGAGAGCCAGAGTGGCGCGGCGCACATTCAGGTCTGGGTCCTGCAGGCTCTCCATGAATTCTCCTGGCAGAGGACACGCGTGAGGGCGTGAGGGGAGCACAGCCGAAACACAAACCCGCCTCCCTCGCCCTCAGTTATCTGGTGATGTGAACTGTGCAGAGCCCGGCTGCATGGGGGTGAACGTGTTCTCAGAGTCTCCTTTGTGCCAGGAACAACAGCCCTTCAAAGATAAGAATGTGGGCTCAAGGGCAGCCTGGCTTTCGGTCCAGGTTCTACGGCTTAACTGTGGGCCCTTGAACAGCTTTAATGTCTCCATGTATAGAAAAGGAGCTCATTTTACCTGTCCCTACACTGTAAGACTGTTTTTAATGTCGTCATGTGTAAAATGGGGGGGGGGGTCATACCAGTATCTACACTGTAAGTCTGTTTTTACCTTTAATAATGTGGAAATGGGCTTGGCTCCCATGGCTCCCATAGCTCAGTGGTTAGAGCGCCAGCCACAGGCTCTGGGGCTGGTGGGTTCAAACTCAGCCCAGGCCTGCTAAACAAAAAACAAAATAGCTGGGCATGGTGGTGGGCACCTATAGTCCCAGCTACTAGTGAGGCTGAGGCAAGAGAATCACTTGAGCCCAAGAGTTTGAGGTTGCTGTGAGCTATGATGCCACGGCACTCTACCGAGGGTGACAAAATGAGACTATCTCAATAAAAAAAAAAAATCTGGAAATGCATTAAAAGCACACAGCAGAATGCCCAACACAGAGGAAAGGCTCTATAAATATTAACTTGATATCACAGATGAGGCTCCTTAAGATCAGAGAGGTTAACAGAACTTAAATAGAGTCACATAGCACTTCACAAAGTATAACTCTTGTATGTGTTTAGTGCTTATGGTTTGAATGTCCCTGCCAAAACCCATGTTGAGATTTAATTGCCATCGTGATGGTATTAAGAGGTTGGGCCTTTAAGAGGCGATTAGGCGATAAGGGTGGAGCCTTCATGAAAGGATGAATGCCCTTGATGCAGGAGGAGGTTATCATGGGAGTGGACTCCTGTTAAAAGGGTAAGTTGGACCACAGCTTGTCTGTCTCTTGTCCACATCTCCCCTCTGCCCTTCTACCACTGGATGCCTTTGCCAGATGCTGGTGCCACCAGGACAATGAGAAATCAATTTCTTTTCTTTATAAATTAGTCTGTGGTATTCTCTTATAGGAGCAGAAAACGAACTATGACATAGTTCAGGCTTCTTAGAACTGTGTTAATGTTTCATATACTTAATAAATAATTAAGGATGGGCGATCCTTACAGGGATTAAAAAAAAAAAACCTAACTATAATCAAGATGATCAGCACAACCACCCAAGTTGTGAAGGAGAAAACAACTAATACAAGCCACTTCCAAACAGAATATCTTGACTAGATGATCTCTGGCTAAAAACAAAAGAAGCCTATGCAAAAGTTAACTCTTCCAGAGGTGAGGGTCCACAAGTCTCAGACTACTTTCTGTGAATTTCAAGATTAAGAAAATGAATACTTTATAAATCATGAGAGCTGGCTTTCTCGCTATACGAGAAGGGAGACAGGGAGATGGAAAGGGGGAAAGTCCTGTGGTGCTGGACTGCAATAGGAGGCAGCTGGTGAAATCAAGGTTTTCAAGACAGGTGGGAAGATAGTAGAGAGAAAAAAGAATGAGGGAGAGAGAAAGAGGAGAGGAGGAAGGTAGAAGAAAGGAGAGGTGTATGAGTGTGTATAAACATATGTACATACATATATGTTTGGGTACATACATGCATTCATTTCCTAGTTCTGTCTGCTGAAAGGGCCTAGAAGTAGTAATGAGCACTCCTAGTGTCCAGATCTTGGATTCTAAATACCCTTCTCCACTATAAAGAATCAGAGGTCCTTGAAAAAATGGCAGATTCCAGAGCCAGTGCAGGAAAGGTTCAAGATGAATCACAGCATCTTACTGTGCCCCAAAGCAAGGATATGGTCAAAGAATGGTGGAAACACATCCACAGAGCAGCTGGAAGGACTCTCAGGAGCTAAATCTGAGACAATCTTGAACATCAAGATTAAACAGAAAAAAGAAAGATTAAACAGATATGAATAGATTATAATCCATTGAATGAGATAGGAATCTATGAGTCTATAATAGTACAAATAAACTAATGAATAAATAAATAAATGGGGGAGAAGAAAAAGTTCTTCCTGAAAGTAGAATGCAATCTTATAAATATGCAAGTTTTTTTTTTCCTTTTTATTTTATTTTCTCTCTGTCACTCTGGGTAGAGTGCCGTGGCATCACAGCTCACGCAAACTCAAAACTCTTGGGCTCAAGTCATCCTCTTGCCTCGGCCTCCTGAGTAGCTGGGACTACAGGTCCTCACCACAATGCTCAGCTGGTTTTTCTATTTTTAGTAGAGACAGGTTTTCAGTCCTGTTCAGGCTGGTCTTGAACTCCTGAGCTGAAGTGAACCACTAGTCTTGGCCTCCCAGGGTGGTAGAATTACATGGCCTGAGCCATGGCACCTGGCCAAATATAAAAGTTATAATAAAATTATATAATGAAATGGCAACTTAGTAATCATTGATTCAGGCAAGAAACAATAGATGCTAAGCCTACAGGGCAAAAAATTTGATAAGAATTTCAAACACATTAAAGGCAAACCAGAACACCCAGGTAGAGGCTGCCAGGGGTGCCGGCCAAGGGCAGCTCAGTTAGGATGGAGGAATTAGGCTGGGAGGCTTATATATGCCTACAGGGGCAGGCCAGGGATGAAATTGCTGACCACACCGCAGTAGCTTCTGGACATGTTCTCCAATTCCGAGTGTAGTCACCAGAACAGTGCTGCTGGGGGTGTGAAGGAGGCACTCACCATACATGTTTATGCATGTATGTACACAAACAAATCCCTATCTCCCTTCAAAGATCAGCTGCTGATCCTTTGGGTTCACTCACCAGTGCCCCACCAGGTGGGGGTCAGCACCTCATTTTATAGCTGAGGATGAGATGATTTGTCCACCACACTCACACAGCCAGGAAATGGCAGAGCCAGAATTCTGTAAACCTGAGGTTGGTGGGCCCCAGCACCTCCACTCCACTGGGCTGCCCTGCCTGGATGAGGAGGACGGAGACTCTGGCATGGCCCAGTTTAAGACTGTAGGCTCCAAGCTCTGAAGGGGTCAGGGGTTTGCCTTGTCTGGGAAGAACCTGGTCCTGCAGAGGCCCAGAAGGAAAGCTTAGCCTCCTCCCAGAGAAGGCTGCCCGAGCTTACTCAGGCCAGAAGACTCCCCAGACAAGGGATCATCTAGGGAGCCACTCTTCCCTGCCCGGTTTCAGTGCCTGTGTGAGGGTGGTTTTCCACATTTACAGAGCACTTTCTCTTTTAGTAGCCCATTGGTCTCCAAGGCAACCTTAGAAGATGCATACGTTTCTTGCACCCATTTGACAGATGAAGAAAGTGAGGCTCAGAGTTGAGAAGGACATGCTGGGCTTGCCTAACAATCCTGTAGCAGCAAGGAGGCAGGGACTTTCTGTGGGGGCCAGTTGTCCTCTCAGGTCTCCAACTCCCCTTGGCTACTGTATGAGAACATCAGCCCAGGCTGGGGGTGGGAAGTAGGCGCTCACCGATGTAGCTCTTCAGGAGGGGGTCGATGGGATGGGGCTGGTCTGAGATGAGGAACTTGACTGCTGTGATGACAGTGGTCCGGGTGTGTGGCCGACCTGCAGGACAAGAGGTAATTTAGTAAGGGGCAGGGACCATCCCAGATGCTCACAGGTGGGCAGGCATCAACGTTCTCCCCTGCCTCTGTGGAAGACAGAACTATGCTCCCCACTCCAGGCACCACCTGCACCATCTGTTGGGGAGCTGATGCTACTGTTTCCCGTGGCAGCCTTGAAGCTCCCCTAAATTCTCCCTGCTGCAGCTGAGAGAATAAGACTGCCAGTTCTCGGGAGACCACCCTGCAGGATGCAAGTGGAACTAGCAGCCTGAGGCAGTGGCCATGGAAAAATGACTTCCGCTAGATACGGTGGCACATGCCTGTAGTCTCAGCTACTTGGGAGGCTGAGGCAGGAGGACCACTTGCATCCAGTTCTGGGCTGGAGTGCAGTCAGTGTCTACACCAAGTTCAGCATCAATATGTTGACCTCCTGGGAGTAGGGGGTAGGGGTCAGGGGGCCACAGGGTTGCCTTAGGAGGGATGAACAGGCCCAGATTGGAAATGGAGCAGGTCAAAACAGCTGATCCGTAGTGGGGCTGCACCTGTGACGAGCCCCTGCACTCCACCCTGGTCAACACAGTGAGACCATCTCAAACACACAAACCAACCAAACAAACGAAAAGACTTTCTTTGGGTTTTGAGATTGCATTAAATTTTTCAGACATATTATCTGGACTAATCCTCAGGCTGATCCTATTGATCAATAATGATAAAATTATGGTTAGTTAAAATAACTAATAAAAATGATTATTAATCTCTATTTTACACTTGAGGAAAGGGAGACTCAGAGCAGTTAAGTTCATGTCTAAGGTCACATAGCAGATCTAGTATTCCTGGCAGGCCCCTCCTTCTGGGCCTGTGCTCTCCACACAAGGGCCAGTTTGCTCAGGCAGGCTGAAAGGGAGTCTAGGGAAAGGCAGAGCATCCCCAGAACGCGCTCAACTTGGCCTTGCTGCTTGGTTTCGAGCTGAAGCAAGGGAGGGAAATACATTTCCCTTAATGGTGAAGGGAATAACTCAGCAGGCACCCCGTATGCTTTTGAATCTCCCCTAAAGTTCTCCTCTCTGCGCTGTCAGGCTGTTTCTGTCACTCAGTCTTTAAGTTCCAATCTCAATGGGAGAAAGTTCATCATCTGGTGCTGAGGCATGAAAGAGCAGAAGAGTTACTGAGTGCAGATTTTTGATGTTTTCCCCTTTCTCTTTCCACCCTGACTGGCTCCCAGGATCTGGGGTGGGTGATGAAATGGGTAAAGGAGAACAGGATTAAGTGAGCTGAAAGAGGCCAAGGACCCCTGATGGCAGGGAGGAGAGATGGAAACTAGAACAGGGGCTGTCCACCGAGTGCCGACCAGAAGTCCCAAGAACTTGCTAGAAGCAGGCCATTCATTTGGCTTGAAGCTTCCCTGCATCTGGTGTAAGAAGACAGTGTGACCAGGTAGCTGGTTCCACTGTGGGCATGAGACAGCAATGAATTGGCACGTAGACGTAGCAGGGCTCTCCCTCATCTTGAGACCCTTGGGGCCTCATGTAACAGTCGTCCTCCGTCACACAATGTTCCTCCTGGCACCACCCAGTGAGGAGGGTCAGACAACCCAGCAACCTGAGGAGGCCTTGACTGTGCTCACTAACATCCCTCAACCCACAGTGGCCTGTGCTTTACTCCGTACCAGTTACTGCAGGCACCATGGAGTGTACTAAGCGCTCTGCTTGCATTCTGCCGACCATTATGAGGGGCCAGCTCAAAGCCAGAAGCCTTTCATCTTGGGGACTTTCACTTGCCCAGGAGCCCCACAACCCCATCTGCCTGTTTTCTACTTCCTAGAACTGTGAATCCCCCGAAGATTCCCCTTAAGACAACCCAAAACATATGCCCCCTTTGCTCTTGCCTGGCCCTCTCCAAAGCCCAGGGACATGTCCTCCAATCCCGCTCTACAATGGCATCAGCTCTTGTCTCCAGTTAGCCTGAGAGCTGACTGCAAACTGCAGTCTCTTGCCCCTTAAAGAGCTGCTTTTATTAACTTTTGCCTGAAGCATTAAGCTACCACATACACCAACGATTATGAGAATGGCACCACAAAACTTTTAAGTATATTTGTTGTAAGGACATATCAAAGATGCTGTCCTGTGCCTTCTATCCCAAAGGGTCCCATGGGAAGAAGCTTTCCAGTCTCAGGAAACACCACATGTTCCTCCAGGGCTCCTTCCCCTTTACTCCACAGACACTGTCACTCTGGTACTCACTCTGGGTGAACGGCCTGGACATTCAGGGCCAAGTGCCCACCTCCGAGCTGGGCTGCCTTTGCCCATGCCCCTACCTGCAGCAAGCTGTTTCCGGAGGCGAGGCAGAAGGAACGGAGGATTCACGAGGACCAGCTTCCCGATGCACTCAGCCACCACCCCCCGGGTGCCCTCCTCGGTGCCCTCGCAGTGTTGAAACAGCAGGGCCCAGATGTCCTCAGCATAGGGCTTCAGGCTGTCAGGCTGGGCAGCCCCCAGGGCCTCCCTGAGCGAGTGTAGCAGCAGGTACTGCCGCCGGGGCTCAGCCTTGATCTGCCCCAGCAGGAACGGCAGGAAGTCAGGCAGGTTGCCAGCGCCCACCCGGCCCAGTGCATATGAGGCCGCAGCCCTCACGTCCTCACTGGGGGACCCCAAGGCTTCCAGAAGCACTGCCTTCAGCTCCCGCTGGGGGCCCGGCCCAGCCACTTGACCCACCTCGGCCAGTGACAGAAATGCCAGGACCTTCACCCCAGTGCTGGAGTGGGGCGACCTGGCATCACAGACCAGGCGGTTAGCTGTGCCTGCCGCCTCCTGGGGACAGGCAGCTGAGAGGGCTGCCACACACCGGGCCAGGGAGTGGAACACCTGCTTGTGTAGGCCTGGCCCACCGTCCACAGCCTTGTCATAAACGGGCGCAGTGAGCATGCCAATGAGTTTGGCGTAGTCCACACACGGGGGGCGGGTCCCCACCAGAGCCTGCAGGAAGCCTTCAGTGGCCGCCAGCACCCCAGCTGGCAGCAAGGGTGAGCACAGCAGCCGCAGCAGCTCCGAGAGCACGGGGCTGCTGACCTCCACCAAAGAGGCTGGCTGGGCCTGGGTCACTGTGGTGAGGAACTCCACAGCCAGCTGGGCCACGTGCATGTCGCTCTCATTGACCAGGGCTGGGAGCTCGGCCAGCACAGCCCGCATGGCAGATGGCGGGAGGCTGAGTCCCTGGCTCTGGGCCAGGGCATCCAGGGCAGCCAACGTGGCCAGCCGCAGTGCCCGCTGGTTCTTACGCAGGAATGAAGCCAGGATGGGCAGTGCCTCGGCCAGGATGGGTCGCAGGTCAAGTCTCAGCGGGGACACGGCCACCAGAGTCAGCGCCTTGACAGCAGGCAGCCGAGTGATCTCATTCCGCAGGCGATCCAGGAGGAGCAGCAATGTGGGCTCCAGGTCATCCCCCAGTCGGTCGCCCAGGTGGCCTACAAGGTGGCCCATGCAGGAGATGGCCCGTTCCTTTACCTCCTGGTCAAGGTCAGTGGTGCGGAGTCGCGCCAGAGTGGCTGTGGACATTTCTCTAACATAAAGCTCGGGTTCCAGCATCCGAGGCCTGTCCAGTGGCCACAGGGACCGCACCAGCTCCTGCAGCACCAGCAGGGCCTCAGCTGCTATCTTGTAGAAAGGGTCGGCCACACAGGCCATCACAGGTGGCAGGAGGGCAGGCAGGTGCGGGTGAAAGGCCTCAGCTGGCTCCGTGGTCAGTAGCCCCTGTAGAAAGGCCAGAGCATCCATCCGGATGGTGGAGGAGCTGGAATGGTCAGCCAGCGAAGAAACGATGCCTGTGGGGTGGGTGCAAAGGTTACGTGCCCAAGGACCCTGACCTAGGTGGGTCCTCCCTAGAAGCGATGGAGCACCTATAGGTGCTGGACTAGAGCACCTCAACGCTTACACGGAAGTCTCTAAGAGGTCAGTGGCAGGGCTGAAGGAAATAAGGCTGGGGACTCAGCTGAATCTAGGGTGCAGGGCCTGGAAGCCAGCCTTGTTCTCACTGAAGAAAGTGGGGAGCCATAGCAGGCTGCTCACTGGGGCCCAGGCTCTCTTAGGGCTTGGGGAATCAACTTAGGGCTGGGGCCTGGGTCCTGGAAGAGGCTCAGTATGGCGGATACCTGGGTGCAGTTTAACCTACCTGGTACCAACACAGGCATGTGCTCTGCCAGGCTGCCTGGGAGGACGCCCGCCAGCTCGGTGAGGAGGCTGAAGCAGCCCTGGCGGGCTCTGATGCTCCTATCTTTAAGTGGCCGCTGCAGTGCCTTGATCACAAGGGGCACCTGTGGGCAAGTAGGGTTGGTCAGGGACCCCTGGGCAACCTCGCCACCTGCCCGCTACCAGGTGACCTTGCCCAGGCACATCCACAGACAGGATGCCTGCCATGGGGAAGAATTGTCCCAGGAACTCATCCCCCATTCTGTGCCAGGAATCTGATGACTACACACAGACCTTCAGGAGTAGGTACCCTCCTGTGTCCATGTTACATGTACAGAGAGAGGAAGCTACTAGCTCAAGGTCACTCCGTGAAGGCAAAGCAGAGGCCTGGCAGATCCCATCTGCAGGCCCCTTCCCCTCCTCAGGTCTGTCCTCCCCCCAGATGAACTCCCAGTGACACTGAGAGCAGCTGTGGGACAAAGGCAGCCCACCTGTCCCTGCAGCATGTGGAGGTTACTGCCGGTCTGAGTGGGCTCCTCCACTGCCTCTAGCCATCCCTTCAGGGGCCGGCTTTGCCGCAGCAGCACAACGTAAGCCCCAAAGACATCAGCCTTGACATTCTCCTCGCGTTCCTTGAAGCGGCTGATGAGCGCAGGTGCCAGGGTGCAGTGGAAATCAGGCAGCATGTCGGGCCGGGAATCGATCAAGGCTGCGAGGCACTTGGCCGCTGCCCGGCGCACCTTCCAGCTCATGTCATCGTCGTCACTGTACTCATCCTCACTCTCTAGGGCAGGAACAAGATGCCTGTGGGGTCCCCGCCACCCAGGAGAAGGAGCACATGCCATGCTTTGCACCCTGATGAGCAGGGTTTACCCCTGTGAACTTTATGCACTAAGCACATTGAATCCATAATTGTATCTTAGCCCACGACCACCTTGTGAGACAGGGATCATTTTTCCATTACAGAGATGAGAAAATTGGCTCACCCAAGTCAGGGAAAGGTGTAGGTGAACTAGGGTTCTCCCTCTGCCTCCCAGGACCTTAATTGTTTTGACTCTATGGGCGGGGGAGAATAGACTTCCAATTCTTCAGTGAAGACTCAGAGAATCCATTGTGGGCACAAAACCCATCCTTGGGTTTCAGGACAGACTGTGTGATGATTCATTTACTGGGACTCCAGAGAGGAGAAGTGACAGTGCCCCCCTTTGGCCTCTTCTTTCCCCACCCCTCAGTCTCTCAAAGGCTCTGAGTCCAAAGGCTTCCAAGCAGGATTAATACTAAGGAGATGCTGGGTTTGTGTGGCTTTCTACTCTACAAGCTCCCCCAAAAGGCAAGAGCTCCTCAAGTCTTTACCACCACCTGGGAAATAAGGTGCTGTTAAGTCCCATTTTACAGATGACAAGACTAAAGCTCAGAGAGGGTGAGACTCTCCCAAGAACAGTAGAAATGAGATTCAGGCCTGTGACACCTGCCCGTCACCTGGGGAAGGCACATGAGGCTCCAATGGGGGTGGTCCTAACCATAAGCACCCCAAAATATAGGCTCAAGGCCAGCATGTTGCTGACCATGCCTCACTGTTGACGCTCAGACTCTCAGAGCACTTGCCTCTGGACAGGCCACATCAGCTCAGCAGATATTCCTCTGATGCACCCATGTTCTTACCACCCTATGCCACCCACCAAGAAATATCCACAGCTCCCTCCTACTGACAAGAAAACGTCTGAACTCCCCGGTTTGGTGCTTGAGACCCCAATACGCCTATCCAATCTTGTCCCCTACCATCCCATCTTGTTCCAAGCACCCCATCAGGCCCTAAGTCTGACATCTTCATCAATATCCTGGGAAACCCGTCAGGGAGATGGACAGGACCACAAGTGCAGGAGGAAAGACACTACTGAGGCCACCCCCATCCAAATATCTTTCTCCTCTGCAGTGCCTGCCATCCCACCATCAGAGCTTCCCTCTGCTCAGCTAAAAGCATTGTCTCTTAAAAGCTACTAGAAAAGGCTCGGCACCCATTGCTCAGCAGCCAGGGCTCTGGACACATACATCACATCTGGTGGGTCTGAACATGACATGGGCCTGCCAAACAACGACAACTATAAAAAAAGAAAAAAAAATAGGGTGGCGCCTGTGGCTCAAAGGAGTAGGGCACCTGCCCCATATGCCAGAGGGGCAGGTTCAAACTCAACCCCAGCCAAAAACCGGAAAAAAAAAAAAATAGCCAGGTGTTATGGCGGGCATAACATAAGTAGTCCCAGCTACTTGGGAGGCTGAAGCAAGAGAATAGCTTGAGCCTAAGAGTTTGCTGTGAGCTATGATACCGCCACGGAACTCTACTCAGAGTGACAGCTTGAGACTCTGTCTCAAAAAAAAGCCACTAAAAAGGGTACTAGGTGGTAGCAAAGAAGTGGGGGAGTCTGACAGACCTGGCTCCAAGTCTCAGTTATGCTACTTCCTAGTTGTGTTATCTCAGACACACCTCAGCCTCAGTTTCCTTGTCTGAAATATGGAGATAATAATACCTGGTTGATTTTTGTTTTGTTTTGTTTTGAGACAGAGTCTCACTTTGTCACCTTTGGTAGAGTGCCATGGCATCATAGCTCACAGCAACCTCAAATTCTTGGGCTCAAGAGATTCTCTTGCCTCAGCCTCCAAGTAGCTGAGACTACAGACGCCCATTACAGTGCCCAGCTATTTTTAGAGATGAGGTCTCGCTATGGCTGAGGCTGGTCTCAAACCTGTGAGCTCAGGCAATCCACCCACCTCGGCCTCCCAAAGTGTTAGACAGGCATGAGCCACTGCACCCAGCCAATAATACTTGTTTTTGAGAGCTACTATAAGGAGCATGTAGATGTTCAATAAATGATGGTGATTGTGACTATCACTAGCATCACCTGTGCAGTCTAGAGCTGAAGCCTGAGGAGGAGTCGGCATTAGGACAGGGGCACCGTTGGCTGAGGGATCCCTGGAAGGCTGTGCCCACCTTCACCCACCAACAGGTTGTCCACACACCTTGCTCACTGAATTCACTATCCTCTGTCTCCATCTGCTCCTCATCCTCGTCACTGTCATAGTTATAGTTGGGGTCATGCTTCAGGTATTGGAGGCAGAGGCTAGTTACGTTGGGCACATGAGGACCCATCTCCTTGGGGCACCTGTGGGGTAGAATGGAAGAGACTCTGCTGGATCCAGGAAGGAGAGGGTGGAGACCCCCTGCCAAAAGGGTGGGTCCTGAGACTTTACTGTTTTAAGGTCAGCATCCTGCTCCCCACCAATTTCCTCCCAAAATTCCAGGCACCCCCACTGCACCTACTTCCTTAAGAAGGCCTCAAAGGCCTGGAGGCAGGACTCTCGGAGCTCGTCATCATCCAGGTTGCAGAAATCCTCGACCAGGGGCATCAGGCGGTCCAGGTGGGTCCCTGCAGGGCCAGGTGGATCACTGAAGCCAGGCCAGCTCTCTCCCGGGGTTCCCCTAGCCCACAGCCATCAGCCTGTTCCTACACCTGCCACCCTGACCATCGCCAATTCAACTTAAGAGGCTTCACAGCCAAGCAGATGTGGGATCTAGCCTTGACTGTGTCACCTGTATACTACGGTCCCTTGGGCAGGTCACAGCCCTCCCTTGACCTCAGTCTACTGATCTCCAGAGTCAGGACAACAATGCCTCACAGATTTTGTAAAAATTAATAATATGATACAGATAAAGAGCTGAGTCCTGGTTCTAGCAGAGAGCACTTAATGAGCAGCATTCATTGTTAAAACCATTGCTTTTCCTTGTCTTATTCTTCCACCAGGTTGTAAGTCCTCTGGAAGAGAGAAGGGGGAAGGCAGGTACTGACCTAATAGATCAGGCAAGAGGGGCCCCTGCCTGGTCTCCATGCTTTAGAGAATCCCACCCTTGCCTTTCCCCAGCCTCACCCTTTCCCACAGTTTAAGAAGGGGTATGGTGACCTGGAGGCCTCCAACATGCTTCCTGTAGACTCCACTCTGCCCAGGTACCTGGGACCCCTGAGTTCCTGCTCAACTGGTCCTGAGCACTTGTCCAAGCCCATGCAGGCCTCTCTCCCAGGTCCATGCTCCCAAGGGTGGCCAAGTATTGGCTGCTGTTTGGGGGTAGGGGAGTGGGACAGGGTATAGACATGCCAGCTGGGATGTCTACTTGCAGTGAGACAGCCAGGAGTTAGGTGGGGAGACCATGGGCCAATGCTATCCATACTGCCTTGTTCTACCCTGGAACTCCAGGGTATCTGAGGACAAATTCAAACCTGATTGCAGCTTTGCATTTCCAGAAAACTAATCTATGGTGACATCAGAGCAGTGGCTGCCTGGGGCGAGGCTCGAGGGATGGACTACAGGAGGCGCAAGGAAACTTCTGGGGTTGATGGAAACATTCTGTATCTTTATTGTCATAGTTTCACAGTTATAGGCAAAGGTCAAAACACACTGAATTGTATACACTTGACATGGCATGGTTTATGTACATTACCGCTCTCTATATATACATACACACACATGTGTATATATATACATATATGTGTTTATATATATATGTTTATTGTTATTATTATTTTTTTTGAGACAGAGTCTCACTTTGTAGCCCTGGCTAGAGTGCCTTGGTGTCAGACCTCACAGTAATCTCTAACTCTTGTGCTCAAGCAATCCTCTTGCCTCAGCCTTCCGAGTAGCTAGCTGGGACTACAGGCACCTGCTACAACGCCCGGCTATTTTTAGAGATGGGGGGGTCTCACTCTTGTTTGGGCTGGTCTCAAACTCCTGAACTCAAGCGATCTACTCGCCTCGGCCCCCCACAGTGCTAGGATTATAGGTGTGAGCCTCCTTGCCTGGCCCCCAATAGTTTTTTTAAAATTCAAACCTGGCTAACTGTTTATCAAGCTGTAACTGTTAACATCATACTTTATTTAACAGTTTAGTGGTATGGTTTATCATCATAATTACCCAGAGCTTCCAGATCTCAGAAGTAACTAATCCAAGCCCCTTCCATTAAGGGTGAAACCCTACATTTGGCGCTGGCTCCCGCCGCCTCCCATTCTCGTTCCGGGAAGACAGCCGCACTCCCTTACCTAGGAGGCGGCTCGCCCCCTAGGCCCCGCCCTCCGAGGAAGCCCAGCCCCTTTCCCTCGCCGAGGCCCGCCCCCTCCCTTACTGTGGGCTCGCCCCCTTACCAAGGCGGTGGCCAGCCTGGCGGCCGACACTGCCCAAGCACTGGATCAGGGTGCGGATGGCGGCAGGGTTGGCGGGCGCCCGCGGGCCAGGCAGCTGGTCCAGCAGGTGGTCAGCGAGCTCTACGAAGAGGTCGGTGCTGCAGGCGGCAGCCAGGTGGCCAAGCGCCCCGACCGCTCGTTTGCGCACGGCCAGGCGCGGGCTGCTCAGCTGGGGCAGGAGACAGTGCAGGAGGCTGGCGTGGAAGGCGCCCAGTGGGACGCCCAGCCTGCAGGAGCCGAGCAGACGTCAGGCGGACCCACCTGGCGGGCAGTCCCAGCCAGGTACCCCCCTCCCCAGACTCTCCTGGCCTCCGCTCCAGTAACCGTGACAACCTTTGAAAAACATGCCCAGCAACTGTGAGAAGGAATTATTTAAATCATTTATTATTGTTACATGAGAGAAAGTGGAAAGAGAGAGACCTCTCAAGGCCACTGAGCCAAGAAATACAAGGCCAGGACTTGAACTCAGGTGTCCAGGCTCCCAGCCTGGGGCAAAGACCCAGTGGTGATGGGTGGTGGGTACAGGGGCCCTAGTGAGGCTGTCCCTGTTTCCTGGGAGTCCAGGGCCTGCCTCAATACCACCCCACTCCTGCCCCCACTTTCATCTTTCTCACAGAGACCAGGGTGGTCTAAAATCTACTTTTTTTTTTGAGACAGAGTCTCACTATGTCACCCTGGGTAGAGTGCTGTTGCATCACAGCTCACAGCAACCTCCAGCTCTTGGGCTTAAGCAATTCTTTTGCCTCAACCTCAACGCCCAGCTATTTTTTGTTGCAGTTGTCATTGTTGGTTAGCTGGCCCGGGTCGGGTTCGAACCTGCCACCCTCAGTGTATGTGGCCAGTACCCTACCCTCTGAGCTATAGGCACCAAGCCCTAAAATCTACTTCTGAAGTGTTCACCCCTCTGCTTAACTCCTTCTATGGTTCCCTAGTGCCCTTTGGATAAACTGAGCTCTGGGCTCCAGACAAGAGTATGGTAACACCAGAGAATGGCTTCTGCATACATGGAACACAGCCCCTGTCTGCCTTAGCAGCTTCTATCCCCACCCTCCAACAGGCCTGAAGCCTTTTCTCCTCCCACTCCACATGAGCTCACAGACCTCATCCTCCCATATCTCTGTGCCCAAGCCATGCCCCTTTCCTGGTGAAAGTTTCATTTACATATTTGCTTGTTCACCTGGTAGGGGACAGGGGCTGTGTTGGAAGCCAGACCCAGGATCTGCCCTCATGGAATGAAAGGCTGAGTGGATGCCTTCTTCAAATCCAACATGAGGCTAAATGAATTCATCACCTCCTCACATACATGCACCTGCTCCAAGAGTGCACACCACCCATTATAGCCCCTCTGTCTGTCCCCTCAACTACTGAGGAACAAACTCAAGTCTCTGCCTGTTTCATCCAGCCCATGTCCTGGGGTAGCCTACTTTCTGAATATAACCTGAATTCACCTGCTCACAAGAGGTGCTTAACCAGTTCCCCGTGTGTTCAGTCCCCTCCCAACTACTCTCCACAGTGCAGAGAGAAAGATCGCTGTGAAACATACAATGACTCCTGCCCCACCCTCCACACTCAGCTCTCCACTGACAGACCAGTTCTGCCCAGTTCTGTCCAGTTCTGTGACTACCGGGCACAAGCATGGTATTCCTTGTCTTCTCCTGCCTCTCCCCTCTAGGCCGGGGCAGTCTTCTCTGCAGCATTCCCCTTAAGCCCACCCATACCCAGCTAAGTTCTGCCTCCCTTGAAGGCTCAGTTCTAGCAGAACCCTCTCCAGGAAGGTTCTCTACCCCTAGCTGGTTGAGGGGGCTCCTGTGAGCTTCTATGAGCTCTGCTCTTAGGGAGTACATTCATAGTTTTATTTTATTCTAGAGACAGAGTCTTGCTCTGTTACCCAGGCTACAGTGCAATGGGAATAATTGCCACCATCCCAAGATAATATTTTTTAGAGATGGAGGTCTCATTTATTGCCCCGGCTGGTCTTGAACTCCTAGCCTGAAGTGAGCCTTCTGCCTCAGCCTTCTGGAGTGCTGAGATTATAGGTGTGAGCTGCTGGGCCAGGCCAAGTTTTATGTTGTCTGTGAACTCTTCCCTGGGAGCAAATGAGACTGATCCAACTCCATACTCCTAGCAATAGTCCAGCACCTGACATTTTTCTGGCTGCAGAGTAGGTACTGAAGTTGTGGGAGGTTTTATGGACAGCATGACCTAGGGTAGACCATGCCACCTCTCAGAGGTTGTGAAATGGTGACAGTCAAGTTTTTCTTTGCAGGGCTACTGGGGTGATTAAGGAGCCCCAAGAACAGACCCATTGTGTAGCAGGTTCTGGATCTGTGGATTTGAGTCCCTCCCTGTCCCCCTCTGTCCCCTCCTCCTCATTGCCCATGGGGACCTCCTTGCACCTGCTCAGCATGTCAGAGAGGATGTCCAGGGCTTCCAGCTGCACAGCCACATCTTCCTGCTGGGCAATGGCACTGGTGAGCTGGCCTGTGATCTTCCGGCACACATTGGTGGCCAGCCCAGAGCCTGCACGGGGCACAAGGCCGGCACAATGAGGCCCTGGCCTGGGGAAAGAGGCAGCCTCCACCCCTGGCTGTGTTCCTGAACTCACATTCCTGGAGTCCTGCTGATTCAGGGAAGTCAGGGCTCCCATGGTCCAAGGTTTGACTTGAGTCCAGCCAAACTGAAGGAGTTAGTGAAGGGTACTGAGGACCCAACAGCTGAGATCTGGGCTGGCTCACCCACCCCCATCCCCTTCTTCCTTGTCCACTTCCACTGGGGAGGTGGGAAAAATTAAACATTTCCTTTCCTGCTTCCCTTACTGCTAAGAGTGGCCATGTGACCCAGTTTTATAAATAGAGGTCTTCTGGGGACTTCTGGAAAAAACAATTTTTTCATAAAGGGGAAGAGATATGGACAAGAGACAACGCTGTCAATACTGAGCCACAGCCAGATGTGGTGGCTCCCACCTGTAATCCCAGCACTGTGGGAGGCTGAGGCGAGAGAACGGCTTCAGCTCAGGAGGTCGAGCGAGAGTGAGACCCCCCAACCCATTAAAAAAAATGAAAAACCCTGGCTTGGCACCCATAGCACAGTGGTTACCATGCCAGTCACATGCACCGAGGGTGGCGGGTTTGAAACCAGCCTGGCCTGCTAAAACAACAATGAAACTGCAACAGGCACCTGTAGTCCCAGCTACTTGGGAGGCTGAGGCAAGAGAATCGCTTAAGCCCAAGAGTTTGAGGTTGCTTGAGCTATGATGCCACAGCTCTCTACCGAGAACCACAAAGTGAGACTCTGTCTCAAAAAAAAAAAAAAAAAAAAGAAAAGAAAAGAAAACCCCAGCTGGGTGCTGTGGCTCCCCTATAATCCCAGAGGAGGCTGAGGAGGCAGGATGCCCACAGCCTGAGTCTGAGGTTGCAGTGAGCTATGATGCCACTGCACTCTGCTCAGGGCATAGGGTGGTACTCTATCTCAACAACAACAAAAAAGAAACTGCCACAAAAATGGAGTAGCTGATTCCTCCAGAATTATCATGTATTTCTTTAAACTTCCACAGCTTACATTTCATTATTTGAGCTAAAAAAGCATTCCTTTTTTGCTTTTTTTTGAGACAGAGCCTCAAGCTGTCACCCTGGATAGAGTGCCGTGGCATCACAGCTCACAGCAACCTCCAATTCCTGGGCTCAAGTGATTCTCCTGCCTCCGCCTCCCAAGTAGCTGGGACTACAGAGGCGCCTGCCACAACGCCCGGCCATTTTTTGATTGCAGCTGTCATTGTTTGGTGGCCCGGGCTGGATTCGAACCCGCCAGCTCAAGTGTACGTGGCTGGTGCCTTAGCCCGTTGAGCCACAGGCGCCGAGCCTAAGAAAACATTCCTACCTGACAACAGAGCCCATCTGAGTTCTCTGCCACCTACTAGCTGAGTGACCTTAGGTAAGTCCCTTCATCCCTCTAAGCCTCAGTTTTTAACCATAAACTTGGACGAATAGTAACAGCACCTAGTCCTGGGACCTGGGTACCTGTGGCTGCAGGGGGAAGCTCCAAGAGTACAGTCTTGAGGCCAATGCCTGCGATGTCTCGGAGCTGCTCCTTGTCTGAGCGCATGTTGGCACAGAGGGCATCCACGATGGTCTCCACCTGGTACTCCTTCACTTTGCCCACCAGGGGACCCAGGCTGAGCAGGGAGGGAAGGCGGAAATTGAGTCCAAAAGCCTGACGCTCAGGCTGAATCAGGATACCCCCTGAGGTCCCCTCATGCTCCTGGGGCCACATGTGCTGAGGAAAAGGCTTCATTCTGCAAGCGTTCCTCTGTTTCGGCAGAAAGAGCAGTATCCACATCTTCCTGGCACCTCTCAAACCTACAAGGCTCCCTACGTTTTGCATCTTAATAGAAGGCCAAACAATGGTTCTCAAACATAAGCCTGCATTACAATCCCTGGGAGGACTTGTTAAAACACAGATTGCCAGGCCCCACCCCCAGAGTTCAAGTTCCCAGTTGGTGCTGATCCACGGACCACACTTTGAGAACCTCTACCTTATCTTGCTTCTCAAACTCTGGTTGTGTATCAGTGTCATCAGTGTCACCTGGGAACTGTTTGGAGCACAGGCTCAGGTCCTTCCCAGGATCCAGCAGTTCCACCAGTCCCCAAGTGGTTCAAATGCACATGAAATTTAAAAACGGTAACTAGACCACCGGTTCTCTCTCTCTCTCTCTCTTTTTTTTTTGAGACAGAGTCTTACTTTGTCACCCTTGGTAGAGTGCTGTGACATCTTAGCTCACAGCAACCTCAAACTCCTGGCTAAGGTGATTGTCCTGTCTCAGCCTCCTAAATAGCTGGGACTACAGGTGCCCACCATAATGCTAGGCTATTTTTTTTTTTTTTGTAGAGGCAGAGTCTCAGTTTATGGCCCTCGGTAGAGTGCCGTGGCATCACGCTGCTCACAGCAATCTCCAGCTCCTGGGCTTAGGTGATTCTCTTGCCTCAGCCTCCCAAGTAGCTGGGACTACAGGTGCCCGCCACAATGCCCGGCTATTTTTCTGATTTGCAGTTCAGCCGGGTTTGAACCTGTCACCTTCAGTATATGGTGCCAATGCCCTACTCGATGAGCCACAGGCGCCGCCCGAGTCACAGGCTAGGCTATTTTTAAGAGATGAGGTCTCGCTCTGGCTCAGGCTGGTCTTGAACCTGTGAGCCCAGGCAATCCACCTGCCTTGGTCTCCCAAGGGCTGGGATTACAGGCATGAGCCCATCCCCTAACCCCCGGTTCTCAACGGTGGCTGCACACTGCCATCACCTTCACCTGAAGCCTTTGAAAAATGTTTACCTGGGCAGTGCTCTCAGAAAAGTCTTTAGTTACAGTAGAATCTCCATAGTTGACCCCTTCCCTACACTGACCACCTCCTTAAGTTGACCAAACATGCACCACATATGTATCTATTGGTACAGCAGGCCTAGTTCCTTATGTTGGTCACCTCCAGACATTGACCAGTTTGTTACAGTCCCTGGGATGGTCAACTTACAGAGGATCTACTGTAATTGATTTCAGGTGGCCTGGATGGTAGGACTTTTTTTTTTTTTTCTTTTTGAGACAGAGCCTCAAGCTGTCGGCCTGGGTAGAGTGCTGTGGCAACACAGCTCACAGCAACCTCCAACTCCTGGGCTCAAGCAATTCTCCTGCCTCCACCTCCCAAGTAGCTGGGACTACAGGCACCCACCACAACTATCGGCTGTTTTTTGATTGCAGCCATCATTGTTTGGCGGGCCCAGGCTGGGTTCGAACCCACCAGCTTAAGTGTATGTGGCTGGCGCCTTAGCCTCTTGAGCCACAGGTGCCGAGCCGATGGTGGGCCTTTTTAATTTTTTTGAGATAGAGTCTCACTTTGTTGCCCTTGGTAGAGTGCCACGGCATCATAGCTCACAACAACCTCAAACTCTTAGGCTCAAGAGATCCTCTTATCTCAGTTTTTCTATTTTTTAGTAGAGACAGGGTTTCGCTCTTGCTTAAGCTATTCTCAAACTCCGGAGCTCAAGCAATCAGCCCTCCTCAGCTGTGCTGGGATTATAGGCATGAGGTTATAGATTACAGGATTACGCACCAAGCATGGTAGAAACTCTTGCTGAACAGACAACACAGTGCTTTTATTTTGCTATATTGTCTTTCTGTTCCTGCCCCCACCATCAAAGCCAGAAGTGCCAACCCTATAGTTATCAAGACCAAAGCCCTGTAAGTTGCCATGGTAGTATCACCCCTTTTGGCAAACAATGCTACAGGAGGTAGGATGGAGGGCTTGGTGACTTTTTAGATGGAGGAAGAAGTCCAGAGAGCAAAGGTTTGAAAATGAGTCTGCGTTGCAGTCATCTGGGCGCTTGTGGAAACTGAATAGCCTGCCCAGAGATGTAGATGCAGATTCAGGGGACTGAGAGGGGGAAAGGAGAGGGAGCTGGGATGGAAGAAGGAGAACATGGCACTCTAGAATCTATATTCTGATGCATACCCCCAGTGTCTGAGAACCATCAGTTAGGGCAGAGCTTCTCAGACTTGGCTGCATGTTAGAGTCACCTGGAGAATTTGTAAAAGTCCCACCATCCAGGCCAGGCAAGGTGGCTCCTGCCTATAAAGCTAACACTCTGGGAGGCCAAGGTGGGTGGATCGCCTGAGCTCACAAGTTCAAGACTAGCCTGGGGGCTCGGCACTTGTGGCTCAATGGGCTAAGGCACCAGCCAGTACGCCTGAGCTGGTGGGTTCGAATCCAGCCCGGCCCACCAAACAACAATAACGGCTGCAACCAAAAAATGGCCGGGCATTGTGGCGGGTGCCTGGAGTCCCAGCTACTTGGGAGGCCGAGGCAGGAGACGCACTTGAGCCCAGGAATTGGAGGTTGCTGTGAGCTGTAATGTCACAGCACTCTATCCAGGGTGATAGCTTGAGGCTCTGTCTCAAAAAAAAAAAAAAAAAAAAAAAAAATGACTAGGCTGGGCCAGAGCGAGACCTCATCTCAAAAAATAGCCAGGCGAGCTGCTCGGGAGGCTGAGGCAAGAGAATCGCTTAAGCCCAAGAGCTGGAGGTTGCTGTGAGCAGTGTGACGCCACGGCACTCTACCCAGGGCGATAAAGGGAGACTCTGTCTCTACAAAAAAAAA
>CAUYON010017345.1:0-37298 GCA_963573935.1 Arctocebus calabarensis
TGATGTGTGTTCCTCGACCTTGTCTCTTGGCTCAGCTCCAAACCGTTGGCTTTCTCGCCAAATTTCTGTCCTTTAACTCTACTTCTGGACAGGAGCGTCTGCAGAAAGCTGGCTACAGACCGCCATCTTGGCTCCTCCCCCTTAAGTCTTGCTTTTAAGGCCTGCAAGAACTATGGCAGAGTTTAGTCTTGGGTTAATAATTCTCCACTGCTAAGGCAGGACCCTTCTATGTATTCTACTCAGAGGACCATGAATCAGAAGACTTTTGCGTTTGAACAGATACAATTCCCAGACCCATATGAACCTTGGGACTCTTTCCTCTAATCTTTACCAAGGCTCTTTCCTCCCCCTGGAGGGGTTGCCTCACCTGCCTATGCCTGCCTGTCTGTCCAGAAGGATCCTCTGCAGGTATCTACAGTTCTCCTTCCTCTGAACTCTTCTCTCAGTACTCTGCTCTGTGAGATCCAACTACCTTGCTCTCCCATACCTCTTACTTCCCATACCTTTCACTCAGGCTGTTTTCTACCCTCTGTTTGGGTTCTTCTTTCTATAATGTCCTTGTAATCTCTCTCCGGTAAATTGTGGCCACCTTGGGACACACTGGGTATTTAGTGTTACTCAGGAATCACTGCCCTCTTTTACCTGATGTGTGATGAGTTAAACATCATATTTCATATATTTTGTTATTTTCTAATTTAAATGGGAAGGCAAATCTAGTCTCTTTTGCTGAATCTTGATCTGAGTGAAAGTATGGTGTTTACTTTTTGACTGTTACTATTAGACATGTACACTTGGTTGAGCCTTTTGAAGGAAGAACTTGGCTCTTATATATAATTCTGAAAACTTAATGAGTGTCCACAATATATCTGATGATTCCTTAATAATGATTAATAAACTTAATTGATCTCATATTTTGGAGTTGGTGATTTTTAGTTATTATACAAAAACAATGTAGTTTATACAGACTGATTGATTACATATATGTGTTTAAAATATTAACAAACACATTGCAAATATTAAATATGATAATAACACCTTAAATATGATATAAAGTATATTATGATTATTTATTTAATAAAATGTTATTGTAATCTGATGTTTTCTATTAACTAAATCCAACTTATTTTTTGAGGCAAAATGGATGTGAATACATAAATATTTAGCTCTTCATTATGAAAATGTGATATTTTAATTTATTGCAGGTGATTGTCAAGTCTGGGCCAGGGACTTTCCTTAGCCTTGCTGTTTATGACAATTATATCTTCTGGTCAGACTGGGGAAGAAGAGCTATCCTGCGTTCCAACAAGTACACAGGAGGAGATACAAAAATTCTTCGTTCTGACATTCCACATCAACCTATGGGTATCATAGCTGTTGCCAATGACACCAATAGTTGTAAGTTACAATAAAAAGCATATTTATTTTCTAGTTATATATTCTCTGATCTCTCAATAAATATATTTTTTTTCTAGAAATACTTAGTTGGATTTTGTTTTTAAAAATATTTAAATATTTTTACTTTTTTTACTAATATTATATGAATTTTGTTTTTTTAGAATTCTTAGGATAGTCTTAAGGATTTGACTATTCAATATATTGAAACTGCTAGCCCAGTATGGTGACTCATGCCTATAGTCCCAGCAACTTGGGAGCAGAAGTGGAAGGATGGCTTGAGCCCACAAGTTTCAGGCTGCACTGAACTATGATTGTATCACTGAGCTCCAGCCTGGGTAATAGTGAGAGACTTGTCTATAAAAAAGAAGAAAGGAAAGGTGGGGGGAACAGGGAAGGAGGGAGGAATTATTTGAAAAGTTTAAGGCAACTTCTATAAGGCTTTTAATATACAACCATAGAATAACTTACTTTTAAGTGTTATTCCACTCTAACCCCATCGTATCTTTGAACATTCAAATCAAATGAAAATGGTATTTGATTAGTAAATTTCTTATTTGGTCTTAAAAAGTTTTTAATCACTGGAATACCTACAAAATTGAAGATTGCATTATCAATATAGTTTTTGGCAGAACTAGTTCATTGAATGCAGTGGCACCCTTGACAGGTAGGTTAAAAAGGTGTGGTGATTAATGTTACATGTTTTTCTAATGTATTTATCTTTAGGAATGCTTAGGTTTTCAAAAATTCTGAATGTTTCTTGTTGATGAGATGTGGAGTGATTGAGACAGTCTAACAGTTTACTACTTATGTGTATCTAACATATAATAGATATTCAATTTGAAATGTTACCCATAAAACCTCTTTATTTCAGGCGAACTTTCTCCATGTGCGATATTGAATGGAGGCTGTCATGACCTATGCCTTTTAACTCCCAATGGGAGAGTGAATTGTTCCTGCAGAGGGGACCGAATATTGCTAGATGACAACAGATGTATGAGTAAGTAAAGAAAACTGAATTGTAATATGCTTTAGCTGCTCAAAATGCCACACACATACAGTAAAATTGTTGCAGCATAGTCATGAAGTTGAACTCTATAGCAATATCAGAAACTTGGTTGATCTCTCTGTTTTAAAAATAATGCAGTTCACTATTCTACTTAGTTGTAGCAACATGTGCTAGATAGTAACCAAAATGGTGACAAATTCTGTACCTCACCTGGCCGTGGACTGGAAGGTGTTGGGGCTAGCTAGGGGAGCATCTGTACATAATGATCGTTTGAAAATTTCCAGTCATGACTTTGTGAATTCAATCAATAGCAAAATTAATTGGAGCTAAATAAAGTATGCAGGCAATATAACATATCAGCAGCCTTGCAGTAAAACTACTCACAGTACATCACAGTATGTAAATGAAAGAGAATGGCTCATGTGGCTTATTTGTAATCATTTCCAAACTGTTAATTAAGAATGTAATGCAGCCTTGGATGATGTTTATATCTCCCAAAGGCATTACGATCTTTAATTAGTACCATTACAATATAAACTTATTAACAACTAAGTTTCTAAAAACATTTCCAAAATAAAAAAGAGGTTCATGTGTTCCAATACTGACGTGAAAAATAGCAAGCAGTATTTTTTAAAAAGGTTAATTTACATTTAATGTTAAGATAGTCTGTATGTAAAAGAAGTGGAAGAGAAAATTCACCCTTAGTATATGTCATTTTTTGACATTTTTTCCTCTCCTCATCTATATCCTCATATCATATCTTTTTATGTAGGGGTCCTCAAACTATGGCCCACGGGCCACGTGAGTTGGTGTGAATTGTATTTGTTCCCATTTTGTTTTTTACTTCAAAATAAGATATGTGCAGTGTGCATAGGAATTTGTTCATAGTTTTTTTTTTTAAACTGTAGTCCGGCCCTCCAATAGTCTGAGGGACAGTGAATTGGTCCCCTGTTTAAAAAGTTTGAGGACACCTGTGAGAATTAGCTGAATGGGGTAGGTCTACATAATAATAATAATAATAGTAATTTTCATTTTCATCTTTAGTCTTTTAGTCTTTATCTATCAGGAGGATCTTTTCTTTTACTGAGTCTCTACTTGAACACAAGTACTTAGATGCAATTTCCTTTATTTTGAAAACTATGCCACCTAATACAAGAATATAGACATTACATTTTACTTTGCAAATTGGTACCAAAATCCAAAAGTGCACATCTTTGCAAAAGGGGAAAATGTTTTATTTAAGACTGTGCCAAAGCGTATGAGAAGAATGATGTAATGGTTCAGAATTTTAAATTCAGATAGCTAATTTCAATAACCTGGGCCACAAATTCCCATATTTCTTTGTCACTATTGCTTCTCTGAGTTGCTCAGGCAATTGCTTATACTCTCTGTTTAAGATTGCCTTTGTGGTTTCAGCTGCAATGGTCTGGATCTGATGCCATCTGTATGCCTGGGGTGTTAGCCATGTATTAGAATCACTCATGTTTCTTTCATAGGTCACTACAGGCCAGTAGTGAAGCAATGTCTTTAGTCAAACCAGCAAGGCTTTTTGTTTACAGTGGAGGCCTGTCCTTGCTGCAAAATAGATTAGATACAACTTTCCCTACTGAGCTACCTGCTTATCTCTCCTGATGAGAAGGAATGAATCCACAGACTACTATCATATTAAATAAGCACAATTGTATTCATATGAAACTATAGAATGGTACTGAATTCCTCAGAGCTGACAAACTGTGATAGAGGCAGATTGTATCCATTGTGCATTCATATTGAAATCCTTTGGTCTAGCAGAGAGATTGGAAAGTAACTCTTGGCTTCTCCTTGACAAATACATCTTTGCTAAATGAGAATGTCTGTGTCATATTTATGTCCACATCTGAATGATTTCACCCAGGGCTGTTCATGAATGTTAATAACAGCATTAAATAGGTGAAAGGCCATTTACTAATACCTATCTCAGGGAAAAGAGAAAACTATTTGTTGTTAACTATTTACAAAACTATTTGTTGTCAAACTTTTTTTTTAAATTTCAGATTAATATGAGGTTATATTGTTTGTATTTGTCATAGCTTTTGACAAAAAGATTAGGCAGTTCCATTCCACACAATGTTGCTAACCTTATTGACATCTGTAATAGAAATAGGAATAGCAAATATAATTAAGTAAAGTAATTGCCCTGTAAGACAATGAGAGAACAGATGGCACATGGTTTCCAGAAGGAAAAGAAAGTATTTAATACTGTTTCAGCAAATGAACATGCCTGAGTAAGACTTATGCTCATATCATATTTATTTTCACAAAATATAAAAGACCTACTTATCTGTGAATAACCTTGTTCTTTCCTCCAAAGGCATTATGAATATAAAACCATTAAATATCACATTTTCCATCATAGCTATTACTTTTTTATTGGAAATGAGACAGTAAATAGGATGTACTTAAAATCAACAAAGTAAGTTGGCAAAGTCAGTAGACTTTCAGTAAGTGGCAGCATTTGGTTCTTTTCTTGATCTCAGATGAGTGTACTCGGTAAGATTAGCACTATTCTTAATACTTGTTTCCTTAAGTTTAATAATACTTGTAGGTTTTAGATTTTTTTGTTACTTTCTCTAAAATAATATTCCATTTGAGATACTTATTTACCAATGAAGTTTAGATTGCACCAAAAAAAAAATCCTTTAGAAAGTTTTATTGCTATCAAAAGAGTTAAATTAGAAGTCTACGATAAATTCATGTATACATAACATTCTGTTAAAATTAGTTAAATTCTAGGTAGAATAAAGAAATAAAATATTGGAAACTTCAAATAATATTAGTGGCTATGTAATTGAATATTCTTGAAATAAACCTCAAATAATAGAAATTAAAGTATAAAATTAAGTTATATTTTTCATAATAGCAGAGATAAATGAGTTCTATACACCTCCAATATAATTAATATAATTAGATTTCTGTGTATAATTATTTAATTAAGCAATGAAATTAATACCCATGGGTGAGCCAACTGGGTACTCAAAAAGAAGGATTTAAAAGTTTGTGAAAAATCTATTATTTAAGAATAAAAATAAGTCAGTTTTCCTCCATAGAGATTCTTCAAAACAATGATTACATATTGGCTTTCCAGGGATGAAAACTTGCTGTTGAAAGGATTTTTGTGAGCTTTGTGACTATTGGCCAATCCTTACAAATTAGGATAAACCACTTTAAAAACTCAGACTTTTAATTACCATTGGAATGCTGAGATTTAGAAAGGATACAACATGGCAGTTGGAGCCCCTGGACTCAGTTGCACATGGTTCTCAGTTGGTTATCCTCCTGCCATGCCCCACAGGCTTCTGTGCCTTTCAGGAATAGGTGCTGGTTGTATATGGCAGGTAGAAAGAGTCTACTCTCTGGTACCTCCCATACATGTGAAGAACAGGAAGCTGATAAGTGTGATTTCAGCCATTACAATACTTCTGAATAGAACTTGCTACTAAGGTTTCATCAGAATGTAGTGGGGAACAAAGTCCAAGTAGAACATGAGGAAAGTTGGGACCATTTATTTGACTGAGATAGTTTCACAACAATCATTCAAAAGTAAGTATAATATCTACTGAAAAATATCAGTAAAAAATATGTAATAAATTAACATAAGAAAAAACAAAAACATTTTCATTATGTACAGACCTTATGTAACTGGCTCTTTATAAGTTTATTCCTGAGATAGACTGCTAGATTAGATACATACATTTAGTTATCCAAATTTGATATACAATTTCTTCCATGAACATAGTTACCAAATAATCACCAAAATACACAAATAACCATAAAATAAAAATAAAGTCATGTGACTCCCAAAACATTTACAGGAGGGTAAGACAAATAACACATGTTACTCTTAATTTTTTTATGATGAAATGCCATAAATAACTTCCCTTTGTTTAATTTTATGTTTAGATAAATTTTAGTTTACTTATAATTAAAGTTAAGAAAAATAATTTTAAGGGTATTAAAAAATATTTGTTATTAAACAAAAACATTACTTTTTTTCTTTTAGCTAAAAATTCCTCTTGTAACATATATTCAGAGTTTGAATGTGGAAATGGTGAATGCATTGACTATGAGCTCACCTGTGATAGCATTCCTCATTGTAAGGATAAATCAGATGAAAAACTGCTGTACTGTGGTAAGTGTCCAATATGTGATTTGCTCATTTCAGATAGAAGTTTCCGATTCCTTTTATAGTTTTGTATTTGTTTGTCTTCATTGGGTTTATGGGGATGATTTCTTCAATACCTCTTATTACCATATAGATTTAAGGCAATTGGCTTGGCTTTGCTGTGTTAAAATGAAGCACTTTATTTCCTACCCAGTAGCTATGATACTCACTGAAGAATTTCCTCATGGCTTTCCATTTTTGGAATGGAAATTCAAACAAAGTAGGAATTATCCTTTGAACTGCCTAGTTATTCATCTTTAGCCATAGATTTTAGGCTTGTATATTCCTTAAAATATATTTCAGAAACATCAGTGAACTGTGTATATCATAGGCTTATTTGCAGCAAAAGTATTTCTTCAATCAATAGTATTTTTCTGGGTTCATAGGATTAGCATGGAGGCTAGTGCCCTTTGGTACAAGGGCTGACTACTTTAGCTATGGTCCCCATCAAGCATAGAATTTCGCCAGTTGTACCTTTGCTAACATCAAATAATAGTCAACCGCTGGCTCTCCCTCAGGAGTAGAGATTGGCTTTTCTACCCTAGAAAGTTACTGATATTTGCCTTTATTATGACAATATTTCCCTTAGAAATTTGTCCTTGTGTAATCATTAATAGTTACTGTATAATTTATCCAGATCATTTTTATAGTAGTATGATTTTTATCCTACAAATCCAATAGCCCTGAGATTATATAGTATGCAAAATTTAGGAATCTGTATATGAAACTGCTACATTTCATTTCTACTTTTTTCCTTTGTTCTAGTTTCTAAATAATAAATGTGCTTAAATGATTATAGAAAAGTTCAAACAAGAGAAAGATGGAGTTTGGAAAACCCATAGGCAGGCCTCCCAGACTCTTACATTATAGAAGAATACACTCTCAATTAAAAAGATAGCCAATACAATTTTTCCATGATTGATCTGTAACCAAAATCCCAGAGAATTTACCTCAAAGACTATATTTGCTTTAATGAATGACTATACAAAAACAGGCTGACAGGCTAGGTTTCACTTGTGAAATTGTTTGCCAAGCCTAGAAATCACATACAAGATAGTTCTTTGTTTCCAAACCTACTAGTTTGTGACTAGTGTGAGCAATGTAACTCACTTCTCTATGGTTAGTTTCTGACTACAAAACAACTAGCTTTAATGATGGCTGAGAGCATGAAATTAGCAAGTGTATATTTATATATACTCAATACAGAACCTGGCACAAAGTTGGAGTTTCATAAATAGCAGCTATTATGATTGTAAGTGGTAAGTTTTGTCCAAAATTAGAGAAAGCGAAAAGACTTTCATTAAATAGAATTTAGAGGGTAATTCTTCTCACGAATTTCTGTAGACTTTTAAAGATAATGTTTAAGAGAAATTTATTGACATTTAGGTGATTCTTTGATACACTGATTCAGGAATGCATGTTTTTTTGTTGTTGTTTTTCCTTGTTACAAAATCCTTGGAGATAGGTGCAAAGAAGATAAAAGATGGATGTTTTTAATTTTTGAGGTAGGAATTTATTTCTTTAGAAGTAAATATGTGATGTATGTTTATTTTTGTGCCACTTGACAGAAGTGCCATAAACAAAAACATGGGTACAGCTTGGAAAGATGTCCTGGTGTGATTCACTGAAGTTAAAACACTATGTCAGAAAAAGGTCTCTACTGAAGAACTACTCCTTGATAATACATGAATATTCTAACCCAGAGCTTTTACACCACATAGCATTTGCTTTATAGGTCATAATCCAGTCATTATGAGTGAAATCCTATCTGTGATTTTTCATATTGTAAAAATATTTCTCTACAATATCCAATTGTGAGTTTCTACTTTTATTTATAAGAAAACAGAAGTTGTCGAAGAGGTTTCAAGCCCTGCTACAATCGTCGTTGTGTTCCTCATGGCAAGTTATGTGATGGTGAAAATGACTGTGGAGACAACTCTGATGAATTTGACTGCAAAGGTAAATGCAGGAGTATTGGTGTGCTAGGTGTCTCCTGAACTTTTCCAAAGTTTGTTCCTAAAGTCACTGTGGTATGTAATAGCTAATGACATCTCTGAAACACTCTTTGATACTTGCTGCTGGAGTGGAGTTACTGAAGATAAGTGAAAGTAGTGATTGTATTCTGGTTTCTGCTACTCCTTTGCACACTTTGAAACACGTGTAATTTCTTGCCTTTCTGATTCTATCCTCTTTGTTTTTTAAACATTTCTAGCAGAATTTGTAATACTGAATTTACTGCTCGAAAAATGTTCCCTTTTGTTCCATAATTTCTGTTTTACCTTGATTTCATTTTCTTAAATTATTGGACAGGAAACCTTGATGTTGTACTTAATTCCCTCCTTCCCATATTCTCTACAAATCTTCCAGTTACTTTTAATATCTGTTTTCCTTGCCTACACCTTTCCCTACTTATCTATATATTGTTGGTTATGCTAATAAATGTCGAACATTTTCCCATAGTGACTATTGGAACAAACCATCAAGATAGACTACTTGGATTAGAACCTCTGTTCTACACTACCTGTTTAAATTTAGACAAGGCACTTAACTATGTCTCTGTTTCTCAACGTAAAAAAATAGGAAAAATAATAATAATATTAAATAAGCTGAGAACAGTATTTGGCATATAGTAAATTATATGTAAGCATTGGCTCCCCTTTTTTAAATTAATTCCCTGATGAAGAACCACTAACAGAATACCAATGTTTGCAATGTAAATGAATAATTTTCATCTGACATTGAAGGCCTTCTAAAATATGGATCCAATAAATATTTTCAAAGCAATTTTCCATAAAAAACATTTCCCACTCATTGAAGGCACTTTAATGAATGCAGTGCATTAAGGGTAAAGATGCAAAATTAATGAGACATGTGCCTTCCCTTGAAGAGCTCAGACCCTAAGTAGAAGATTGCCATGTAAACAGTTGAAGATATACACACATAAGATCCTGTGTTTGCCCTCATAAGAACACCATTTAAAAAAAAAATTAGGCTTAGAAGCATTCTCAAAAATTTCATAGGCTATGTTAAATTTAAGCTGAATCTTTTAGTGTAAATAAGATGGAATGACTGAAACAGAAGAGCATCTTAAGTAGTGGGCAACATTGAAAGCTGTGAGCATTGTGATACAATTAGGGCTAGAGCGCATATAGGAGAGCACTAAAAACAGAGAGACACTTAGAGGAAGGAGCCAGGAAAGGATGCAGCATCTTGTCCCATTTAAGGAGCAGGCATATCTCCTGCAGTTGCCAGAAAGTCCCTGAAGTTTAAAGCAGTCCAAATATAATCAAATTTACATTTTAAAAAAAGGAGAGACACAAACTGTGATTGTGTGAATGAAAACTTTTAGCAAGTACAGCACCTGAAGCAAGGAATAAAGGGACGAAGACAGATACAACGATGTTTTAAAAGATAGCATATGAGGTAATCTTGGATAATAAACAGAGAAAGCATGAGGAAGGACAGATGAATTTGGTGGGAATGTTTCAGCATGTTTGAAACTTATTTTTTCATTTTATTTGTTTATTTTGTGGGTCTCTTGTTTGTGTGGGGAAAGACATAGGGTAGTTTGCCTACTGAAGTGAGAGTGCTTGTAGACAGACATCCGGAAGGCGCTGATCCCAGGCATGTACACAGAAATCTGGAACTCAGGTAGTAGATTTAGGACAGAAGCATTGATTTTGGACTCATTAAGGAGGAAAAAAAAAAACTAAAGAGGAAATGTGGAGTAATGTTTGCTTTAAAATAGTGTATAGGAATTATTAAAATAAAAAAATTAAAAACACTAGTAAAGGGAATTTGACCATACGACCAATAGAAGTTTTGTCGTAAGAAATCTTCTCAAGAAAGAAGAATCATTCAATATTTTAAAATGTTACAGAAAGAGCAGGAGGGCAGGAATGGACTGGAAGTATCCATTGGCAAATAGGAGATAATATCTTGGTTAGCTTCATGATAGTGGTTAAGGCAGAAAATGGATGGTAATGGAGTAGAGAGTGCATATAGACTGTTTTGGAAAATATTGATGGTAAAGGAAAAGCACAAACTATAGCTGTGAATGAGAATGCTATGCAGAGTTAAGGAAGAGGGCAGAAGGCAAACACATTATTTTGTAGCTGTATAGAAGGTTGGGAAGTTACTATGCCATCTTAGCTCATATGGCTTTGCACAAACACTTGAGTAGATTAGCATCTAAGGTTGACACTGTAGTTTCAGGAAAGTCAAGTACATTGAGTAACCTGTGAGAGATTAGAGATGTTGAAAGATATGGAGAGTAAGTGGAGGGACTTGAATCAGTGTTTTGAAGAAAAGAGGGAAGGAAATTACAGGAAGACCAAGGAATGGGTATGTTTTATCAGTCATTTGAAGGCAGGTGAAGAGAATATTATAAAGGCATTAAACCAGATTTAAGGTAAAAATATCAAGCTAGAATGTTCAGGAACTGAACAATAAATATAGAAAACAGATTTTAAAAGAAAATTCATTTTCAAGAACCATGTGAAATTAGTAAGTTACTGTGAAAGTAGGCTTTCAAAAGTAAAAAATAAATTACTATATTTGGGTTTATGAAATATAATACTTAGTAATAAATTAGTGTGTTTGGGTTTATGAAATATAATACTTAATATAATATACATGGTAGGTGTTTATTAATTTCATAAGTGGTCGATTGAAGCAGTAAATCTTCAATAATAATAATAATAATAAGCAATTTAAGTTTATTCACTCATAGGGTGCCTTTTAAGCCACAGAAGAAAAATTTTTCTGGGTCTATGTCCCATAAGCCAGGCTGTCATATAAGGACTCTTATCCAACTGTTTATCCACCAAACAGACTTCCTTACAGCATATACAAATGATGAAGGAAGGGAATATGTAAGGCCTTAGGAAAAATGGATCACGGTTCTCCCTGTCAGATTTTTCATCTAGGTATTGATTCTCTGCTTCTGTAGTCAGTGAAATATGGGGACGCAGTGCTTTGTTACATATATAAGAACACACAAAAATCAGTGATATTTTTGAGTCAAAATATAAAAAAACAAAAAAGGTAGTATGATTAGAAATTAGTATATATGGGTAGATTGTGATAACACTGTGGTTAAGAGTTTATAGCAGAGTGAAATATAAATTGTTTGAAATGCTTTTATAATTTTGGTTGTTAAATTCAAATGTCAATAGTAATTATTACTAATATTTTTTTAATTACACCAAGGTAAAAAGTTTATTTACATAGTGAAGGTGGGTGTTGCTAGAAATTATTTTATTTTCTTCTTTTTTTGAGGGGAAAAATCCCAAACTTCATTATTTTTTATTTATTTCCCCTTTAGAGATCCTCCTTTCATAACTGAGAAATTCAGATGTCAGGCCATGGGAAGGGCAGAGACATGAGGAGTTTTTCATAAGGTTTATGATTTTATTCTTCTTCTGGTTGTATAACCAGTTGAGTGAATAGATTTGGGAAGAGTGAGTGATATGCCACCTTCCTGTTGAGATGAGTATGAAGCGTTCCCCTTGTGAAATACGTGAACTACCACCTTTAAGTAGACTGTAGAGCTCATGGTTATGAGGCCCCATAAAGGAAAAAAAAATAACTGTTTGTTCTGGTGTTTGTTTCTTCCTGGTGGTTATGAGGCCCCCAAAAGGAAAGAGAACTGTTTAGTCTGGTGTTTGTTTCTTCCTAAGTGCATAGCAAAACTTTGAAAAATTCCACAAGCAACTAGCTAACGGAAAGCATAAGCATGGCTAGAGAACATTCCTTCTGGGTTTGCATACCCTTGGAATCTAAGCAGTAAATTAAATAATTAAATAAAAGATAGGCTTCAAAGTAAACAGAAGAGAGATATGACAGCTAGTTTAATGCTTTTTTTTTCCTTATAAGTTTTCCTTTGCTATAAGTTGGGTAAAGGGTGTAGGAAAAGAGAATTTCCTTAGGCTATCTAAAAGAAACATCCTAAGACCATAAAGAGGCCAATCTTTATAACTTTCATATGTCATTAAATATGTTAATTGACATGCTATAAGAAAGTTGAAGAAATAGTAAAATTAAGAAAGTATATGAAGGAGACACATAAGAAAAATAGACATAAAAGAAATAACCTATTTGTTTTATTTTGGAATAATAACATTTATCTGCACACATAATAGCATTATCTGTTTTACATGTTAGGATGTTATTTTTAATGAAAAATAGTGAAGCACTTATAATTGCAAATTGTAAATAAAACATTTATTCTAATCAACATTTAAACACAAATAAGTATGCAATTTCAAGATATAATTAAATATAACAAGAACAGTGCATTATGAAATACAAATGACATACCCACCCTTGAGTAAAATTTGCATATTTTAAGATAGGATTTTTAACTATTTGCAACTGATATAATTCCTATTAATAATTAAATAGGTCCTTTAAAATGTCAACACTAGTAAATGTGGCATAATCAAAGAGCCCTTCAGGTTGTACAGTAAGATAATCAACCTCTGGGAATTTGAACTTGGAGTAAAAATTCTCACCTAAATTAAACTAACATACATAGCATTAACATGCACCTGTTCACAACATATTACTGGAATTAATTACTTGGTTATGATGGATAAGCAACTTAGAAAAGAGTATATGATTAACAATAAGATGTTTTATACAATTTGTATGTGATAACAGTCTCATGTTGAAACTGATTTCATTCTAAGTAGAAAGGGAACTGGAAATCTATACCTTCATGATAATAAGAGATGCCACATTTACATGTTCTTTGGAATGAGGCATCCCTATTTCCCTTGCCAAATGTTAAGGATACAGCCATGACATAGGATGGACAACTTTCTAGCAGTGTTCAGCTGTTCCCTCTGATAAACAAAGCAAATGCTCTATTGTTCCTCTGCTTCCTATCTCTCGCGTCTCTTTCTTTCCCTATTATAGCAGGGGGATGCTCCACTTCCTCTTGGTAACCAGATTGGAATTTCCCAGTAGGTTTTCACTCAGCAATTTTTTCTTAATGTCATAAATTTGTACTATTGAGGTTAGGATGTGTGTTGACTCAGTGTTAGGTGAACAAGGCACAATCTCTGCTTTCGTGAAGCTTACATTTAGTGGGTCTTTAGATACACGAATAGGCAGTTTCGATGCATTATGGCAAATATCACAGCAGAGGGAAGAATTGTGTGACAGGGAAGGTTAGGTTCTTGGCCTAAGAGGCTTCTGAGTGGAGGCCAGGAGTCAAGATTGAAATCCCAGAGTTAAAAAAGCAAAACTAAAACAAAATTATATGAATTAATTAAAATAATCAAAATATAAATGCGAGGAGTCTCTTTCTGTCCCATAAATCCATTTATTTGTCTGTTTTTCTAGTCTCAACCTGTGCCACTATTGAGTTCCGCTGTGCAGATGGGACTTGCATTCCAAGATCAGCAAGATGCAACCAGAACGTAGATTGTGCAGATGCTTCTGATGAAAAGAACTGCAGTAAGATATTCCACTACCTTTTGTCTGTTCATCCATGGACATCTTGGCATTGCATTGAACACTGTCCAACTTCTTACTGAATTTTATCCAGAACTAATATGTAATTAACCCCTGGTGTGCAGGATAATTGCATATTTACTTCTTCAAATGAAGTTAACTTTTCTTATCTCTATGACCTACATAGAAGGCTCTTAATCTTTGCAAATGAGATATTTTTCATTTTTCTATTCACCTGTTTCTAGATAATACAGACTGCACACATTTTTATAAACTTGGAGTGAAAACTGCAGGGTTCATAAGATGTAATTCTACCTCACTGTGTATTCTGCCAACTTGGATTTGCGATGGGTCTAATGACTGTGGAGACTATTCAGATGAATTGAAGTGTCCAGGTAATTATAGAAACAACAACAACAACAATAACAACAACAAAAAATAGCAGCCTTTTCCTTGAAGATTTATAGGCTAGTTAGTTGCATATAAGTTTTTAAAATTTTTATTCTTACCATTCAATGATTAAAATTAAAATACAAATGATACAAACTAGAAAGTAATCACCTGTTTTATACTTGTTATTTGATCTTTTTTTTAATGAATTATATTATTATACTAAAAAAACTCTGTCCTAAATTTAGATCACTTTTCTATGTTCAGTTCATCATTACTCCTTTTAAATTTGTTGATTAATATTTAAAATATGTAATTCATAAAGCTTCAACAGAATTATTACACGCCTAGAAATAACCTCATAGACTAAAAAGGAAGAGAAAAAGGAAGAGACTACAAGTCTTGCTCAGTGTTACTATGAGACTCGTGTTTATGTGTTAGCCTTTTTAATGCACTTTGCCCAATTTTTTGGTATAATATTTTGAGTAATAGTTATATTAACATTATTGGATCAAGGTTCAACAGATAAATTTATATCCATTAACCATCTTCACCAACATAAGCTCTGAAAAGTGTCATCTGTAGTCTTACAAGAATGCCTTCTAGCAAAGGTCATTTTGAGGATGCCAAAATAAAAAAAAATCAGAAAAGAAAAATGATAACTATGTATAACTGGCAAAGGTCATTTTGAGGATGCCAAAATAAAAATAAATCAGAAAAGAAAAATGATAACTATGTATAACTGGGAGTAGAGATGATATACAGGATACTATGAAAGTTGTTCTTACACTACTGTTTACCTCTCTCTGCCCTACTGCTATATTCATTTCTTTCACATTTAGCTGATACACAGAAACTTTTTCAAATAGTTTAAGACGTTATATTTATAAATATTTTGCATACCGTTTTTCATACACATACACAAATTTACTAAGTAAAACTTATAGTTGTACATAAGCTATCACTAAATTTGTCAGTAGTAGATCCCATTTTTTTATGCTCAACAATGTGTAACATTATGTGATGTCATTTTTGTTCCTTCTGTGCTGAAAACCTAGCTGCATCCTCAGAGAAAGTGGAGAACTCCTCCAGATGCCCTTGACACTTCAATTCTTTCACATTTTATAAAATGATTTCCTATAATTCTAATTAGATAAAATACTTCTAAACTCATTGTTTAAACTTATGGAAACTGGGTGTCAAGATTCTTAGTTGCATGTTCTTTTGCAAGAGCACATTCTTTACCACATTGTGCCTGTAGTTAAATTTTGGAATTATCTTTAAGGTGGCATACAAGATATATTCATTAAACCAGTATTTTATTTTACTTTTGGTAATTTTATAATTTTCTAGTATTAACAAATTTTTTTGAAATTTAACTTTTCCACTAATGGAGAATTGAGGTTTTTATATTGGGTTAGAAGGAAAGGAACACTAAGGCTTTTGAAATAGTTGAACTGATAAGTAGGAAAACAGATATGGGTCAGGGTAAATATTTTATACCTATGCAAAAGGCCAAGAATAACAAAGACATGAAACACTTAAAACATTTCAGTTTAGATTGACCTGATGGTTCACACCTGTCATTCTGACACTTGGGACGTCAAGGTGAAAAGATTACTCGAGACCAGGAGTTCAAAACCATAGTAATATCTAGTCACTACATAAAAAAAAAATAAATTAGCAGCATGTGGTGGCACTCACCTATAGTCCCAGCTACTTGGAAGGAAGAAGGATTATTCAAGCCCAGGAGTTTGAGGCTGAAATCAGCTATCATTGAGCCACTATAGTCCAGCCTAAATGACAGAGCATGACTTTGTCTAAGACTTAAAAAATAATAATAATTTTTGGTTTAATGGTGAATTTACTAAAAAAATGTATTTTTCACCTTTACTTAGATTGGCAAAATTGACATTTGTATTATCTTAAAATATTAATAATGGACCATTACAGTGTATTTGTCATATGTTGGGCTTACTTCCTGATTAGGTATGAGGCAATAAGTATGAAATAATGTTAGCCTGAGGTGCAAGGAGATGGATCCCATCTGGTCAAGAAAAAGTACAGTATTTTCTATATACTCTCGGAGGTTATAATAATAATAATACTTCATAATTAAATATATGTAATATAGAATATAATTTTACCTTTTTAATTCTTTTATATTTCTGCAAGGTATAATAATTTTAGAGATTCTATTGTAACCTTCTTTATTTTTTAATTTTTTTGAGACAATTGTCACTCTTTCACTCTGGGTAGAGTGCATGGCTACATAGCTCACAGAAACCCCAAACACTTGGGCTCAAGTGATCCTCCTGCCTCAGCCTCCCCAGTAGCTGGGACTACAGCCACCCACCTCAGTGCCTGTCTAGATTTTCCATTTTTAATAGAGGCAGAGTCTTGCTCTTGCCCAGGCTGGTCTCAAACTCCTGAGCTCAAGCAGTCCACCGCCTCAGCTTCCCAATGAGGAAGGGCTAGGATTACAGGCATGAACTACCCCACCTTGCTGAGATTCTACTGTAACCTTCTTTAGACTAGGGAATGGTTATTTAAATCCTGAACACCAAATCCACACTTTTTCAGCAAAGATCTACCAATGTTTTGATTTGATTATTTAGTTTTTTTTATGAATATGAAAATCATAATTTTTTTTTACTCAAGTATGATTCTTTGGTGTTAGGCTCACTTACTTTAATGACATTTCAGATATTTTATTTTATTTTTATTACCTAAATATCACACTATTGTTATTTAACTAGTTTTTTCTTTAGTATCTTCTTTCTGTTTTAGAACCTAACCCTGAATTTGATTTGATTATCATG
The DNA here is from genome assembly GCA_963573935.1 of Arctocebus calabarensis. Classification (NCBI taxonomy): domain Eukaryota; kingdom Metazoa; phylum Chordata; class Mammalia; order Primates; family Lorisidae; genus Arctocebus; species Arctocebus calabarensis. The sequence goes on from CAUYON010017345.1 coordinate 17,276, forward strand.
TCTCTTGTTTCTCCCTGCTCTGTGATAGTTTCTTAGTCTTTCTTTTGTTTTTACAACCTTGACATTCTTCAGGGGAATATTGCTGGTTTTATACTTGTTTGCTTGTTATTTATCTCTTCTAGTCTAAGGACTACTAGTGCTTTTTCTACCTATATTGTCAAAGTCTAAGATTAAATTTGTGACACTACATTCCATATTTTGTCACAGTTCAAAACAAACACAAATGTGAAGAAAATTATTTTGGTTGTCCTAGTGGAAGATGCATTTTGAATACCTGGATATGCGATGGTCAGAAAGATTGTGAGGATGGATTTGATGAATTCCACTGTGGTGAGACATTATATTTTGGTTTAGTTTTATAAGCTATATTATTATTTATATGCTGGAGATCTTATAAAAATATTACTATTTGATTTTCACATCAATATTTACTTTTATCATATAATAAAAATAGTAAAAAATGAAATAAAACAGAAGATCTTAAAATGATAACTAAAAATATTCTTTCCTAGTCTTTTATTCTTTTCTGTATGTGTTGAGTTGTTACTTCCATTGATCTAAATGATATACCTGATTTATTAACTTTAGGTACTTATCAATATATTTACTTTCTGCTATGAAACCTGATTTATTAACTTTTGGTACTTATCAATATATTAACTTTCTGCTATGAAACTCAAAGATTTGACAAACATGGCATGTTAGACTCCCACTACCTGTTATTGACAATTGCAGTAGTCCCTCATTGTCTGCGCAGGGGAGTGATTTTAGAATTCCCTGTGGGTACCAGAATCCAGGGATGCTCAAGTCCTTGTATAAAAAGGCTTTGTATTATACTCTTCTTTGTACTTTAAAGCATCTCTCAATTGCTTATTACACCTAATATAACATAAATGCTATGTAAATGATCATTATACTGTAAGTTTGTTATTTGTATTATTTTTAATTTTTTTAAATATTTTTGATCGGTGTTTGTTGAATCTATGGATTCAGAAGCTGTGGATATGGAGGATTAACTGAATATTTTTATTCTAAAATAGTCTATTAGTTTATATACATAGTTAGAAATAATAAACTTTTACCTCTTGAAACTCTCGTTTTCCCCACCCAGCTCCCAATTTGTTTGTGTGAATTTTGTATGTCACATTTCATTGTCAAGTTAAGATAGCATTTTTAAATTTAGTTTATAAAATTTGTGGATTTTGTGATTTGCAGGCCAAAGAAATTTCCTATAGGAAAACAAAGCACATATTTACTGTTTTCTTTTAATACAAATAGCATACACTGTGGTGAATAGAGAGAGTAGAAAAAAGATTAGATGGGTCTTCTATGAAATGTGAAGATCTTCTAAAAGTAAATGTCATCATGAAATGTGAAAGTGCATTTTGTTTGATTAAGATGCTGCATATCTTTACATTATAGCCAGATTCTGAACAAGACTAACAGAGAACTTCAAAAGTAGTTTATGTGGATGCATACTTTTTGAACAGTGAGGCATTATATGATTGCATCTTCCTTAATTTTATTTTTTCCAGACTCCAGTTTTCTAAATTTCTCTTTTGAGTATTGGAGTTAAATATTGTTTTTTCTAATTTAAAGTTTTTAAAGCATTTATAGGATTAAAACCAAAATTATTATCTTTAGAATAATTTATATTTTGAGCATTTAATTTTGGGGGGGTGTTATTTATTTATTTATTTATTTTTATGTTTCCTGGTGATAAATATGTTGAATAGAAAGGCAGGTCTGGAGGAAGAGGAGACAATGACACATTTTGTGCTCAAAATAAATGGAGTATGCTATTATTATCACACAAATATCAACCAACTTAATTTTGGTGCTATTACTCAAGTATAAGAAACTCAAGTGTTTTTAAGGAAGTGACCCAAAAATATCAACATGTAGGTATGTGGAGGGCCAAAACTGTTGCCTTGTCATTAAACTAGAACCTCCTTGGTCACCTCACTTTAAAAAAAAAAGAAAATTGTCAGTCAGTCTACCATTTTGTTACCCTGCTTAGGATGCTTTTTCTCTGTTAATTCAAAAATAGATTATAATTTAAAAAGGTGACTAGACTATGCTTAGAATTTTTATTTTAAATCTGTGTCCCACACAATTTTTTTTAAATGACAGATTGGACTGATCAGCATCATGACTAGCTAAGGAAAGCCGCATAAGAACCATGTGGAAAAAAAATAGCAAAATGTTACAGAATTATAACAAAGAGGAATTTGGCTTCTGTGCTCATAGGGCGATTGATTGTAGCAAAGAACTTCCTCATTTTGTCAGAGGAGACAGATGATCATCTCACTCAATTTATTTTTCCTTTTGCACCTAAAACATTCTTATTTGCTTTCTAGATTCTTCTTGCACTTGGAACCAATTTGCTTGCTCTGCACAAAAATGTATTTCTAGACACTGGATTTGTGATGGAGAGGATGATTGTGGAGATGGATTAGATGAAAGTGATAGCATTTGTGGTAAGTAGTTTCTTTTGTGTTCTTAATCAAATTTTAGGCACTGTATACATACTATCGTTTTAAAGCATACGCACAATTTTGTTTTCTAATTTTCTAAAATTAACATAAAATTTATAAGACATTCCCATGTAGCTGTTTTTATTATACACACACACACACACACACACAGTTGTTATAGTTAGGCTTTTTCCTGAAAATTGTCATAATTAATATATTTGCACATTTTATTTTTAGTTTCCAGTGATTAGAATAAATATCAATGATGGAAATTACTAGATCAAATAAACAATTTTTATGACACTTTATATGTACCGCCAAGTTATCCTCCAAAATTAGTATACTAATTTATGTTGCCACCAGTCACATACTCTATTTATATGTGTGGGTATGTGTGTGTTACCATGATACTTATTACTGAATTATTTTATGTGAGAAATAAAATAAGGTGGTTATTGTATATGACTATAAAAAGCACTTTATTTTTCATTTTTTCTTTTTTATTATTCATTGAGGGTACAAGAAATCAAGTTACACTGATTGCATTTGTTAGGTAAAGTCCCTCTTATAATTGTGTCTTGCCCCCAAAAGTTGTGTCACACCCAAGACTCCATTCCTCCTCCTTACCTCTCTCTTCTCTTCCCTTCTTCCATCTCCTCCCTGCTTCCCTCTCTCTGTTCTTCCTTCCCCCTACCCTCCTCCCTTCTTCTCTCCCTTTCTGCTCTCCCCTTTCCCCACTCCCCACTGTGTACTAGGTCATTTATTGTCCTTATATCCAAATTGAGTACATAGGATTCTTGCGTCTCCATTCTTGTGATGCTTTACTAAGAATAATGTATTCCACTTCCATCCAAGTTAATACAAAGGATGTGAAGTCTCCATGTTTTTTAATGGCTGAATAGTATTCCATGGTATACGTAAAGCACAGCTTGTCAATCCATTCCTAGGTTGGTGGGCATTTAGGCTGTTTCCACATTTGGCAAATGTAAATCGAGCTGCAATAAACAGTCTTAGTGCAAGTGTCCTTATGATAAAAGGATATTTTTTCTTCTGGATAGATGCTCAATAATGGGATTGCAGGATCAATGGGGCATCTAGCTTGAGTTCTTTGAGGGTGCTCCATACTTCCTTCCAAAAAGGTTGTATTACTTTGCAGTCCTACCAGCAGTGTAAAAGTGGCATCTGCAGTTTTGAGATTTTGTGATGTGGGCCATTCTCGCTGGGGTTGGATGGTATCTCAGGGTAATTTTGATTTGCATTTCTCTAATAATTAGGGATGATGAGCATTTTTTCATATGTTTGTTAGCCATTTGTCTGTCTTCTTTAGAGAAGGTGCTATTCATGTCTCTTGTCCATTGATATATGGGATTGTTGGTGTGATTGGATTAATTTGAGTTCTCTGTAGATCCTAGTTATCAAGCTTTTGTCTGATCCAAAATATGCAAATATCTGTTCCCATTGTGTAGGTTGTCAATTTGCTTTGGTTGTGGTTGTGGTTTCAGTTTAATTAAGTCCCATTTGCTTATTTTTGTTTTATTGCGCTTGCCATGGAAGTCTTCTTCATAAAGTCTTTCCCCAGGCCAATATCTTCCAGTGATTTTCCAATGCTTTCTTTGAGGATTTTTATCATTTCATTCTTTAAATTTAAGTCCTTTATCCATCTTGAATCAATTTTTGTGAGTGGAAAAAAGTGCAGGTTCGGTTTTAGTCTTTTGCATGTGGATATCCAGTTCTCCCAACACCATTTATTGAATAGGGATTCTTTCCGCGATGTATGTTCTTGTTTGGTTTATCAAAGATTGGGTGGCTGTAAGAAGTTAATTCCATTTCTGGGATTTCTATTCAATTCCAAATGTCTATGTCTCTATTTTTGTGCCAGTACCATGCTGTTTTGACTACTATGGTCTTGTAGTGCAGCCTAAAACATGGTATGCTGATGTCCCTGTCTTTGTTTTTATTACAAAGAAATGCCTTAGCTATATGGGTTTTTTTTCTGGTTCCATATAAAATGAAGAATTACTTCTTTCAAGTCTTGAAAGTACAATGTTGATATTTTAATAGGGGTGGCATTGAATCTGTACATTGCTTTGGGAAGTATAAACATTTTGACAATGTTGTTTCTTCCCAGTCATGAGCATGGTATGTTCTTTCATTTGTTAATATCCTCTGCTATTTCTTTTCTTAGGGTTTCATAATTTTCTTTATAAAGATCCTTCACCTCCTTTTGTTAGGTATATTCCTAGGTATTTCATTTTCTATGAATCTATGAAGTGAGTTGCATCCTAAATTAGCCTCTCCTCTTGGCTATTATTGACGTATAGAAAGGCTAATGACTTGTGGACATTGATTTTATATCCTAAGATATTACTGTATTTTTTTGATGACTTCCAGGAGTCTTATAATTGAATATTTAGTGTTTTCTAAGTATAAGATCACATCATCGGCAAAGAGGGAAAGTTTGACCTCTTCTCTGGATGCCCTTTATTTCCTTCTCTTGCCTGATTGTATTGGCTAGAACTTCCAGCACTATGTTGAATAGTAATGGTGACTGAGAACAACCTTGTCTGGTTCCAGTTCTAAGTGGAAAAGCTTTCAGTTTTACTCCATTCAATAAAATATTGACTGGACAAATATTTAGGTTTGTCCAAAATAGCTTCGATCATTTTAAGAAATATGCCACCTATGCCTATGCTCTTCAGTGTTCTAATTAGAAAAGGATGCTGGATTTTCTGCATCTGTTGAGAGGATCATATGGTCTTTGTTTTTGCTTCTGTTGATACTGTGAATAATGTTTAAGACTTGCATATGTTAAACCAGCCTTGTATCCCTGGGATGAAACCTACTTGATCATGATGTGTGACTTTTTAAATTATAAGCTGTAATCTATTGAGTAGAATTTTGTTGAGAATTTTTGCATCTTTATTCATTAGTGAATTTTGTCTGAAGTTCTCCTTTGTAGTTGGATCTTTTCCTGGTTTTGGCATCAGGGTGTTTGCTTCATAGAACATGTTGGGGAAGATTCTTTCTTCCTCAATTTTTGGAATAATTTCTGTAGTATGGGAATAAGCTCTTCTTTGAAGAATTGATAGAATTCCGGTGTGAAGCCATCCAGACCAGGGCATTTTTTTGTTTTGTTTTGGAAGAGTTTTTTTGTTTCTTTGATCTCAAAGTGATTGAAATTGGTCCGTTCAGGAGATCTGTTTCTTCCTGGCTAAGTCTAGGAGGAGCATGTGATTCTAAATATTGATCCATTTCCTTCAGATTGTCAAATTACTGCTCATAGAGTTTCTGGTAGTATTCAGAAATAATCTCTTGTATCTCTGTTGCATCAGTTGTTATTTCCCCTTTCTCATTTCTGATTGAGGTTACTAGAGATTTTACTTTTCTATTTCTAGTTAGTCTGACCAAAGGTTTGTTTATTTTATTTTTTCAAAAAACAAACTCCTTGTTTCATTAATTTTTTGAATGATTCTTTTGTTTACAGTTTCATTAATCTCTGATTTAATGGTTTAAGCTTACATTGTTCTTTTTCCAATTCCGTAAGATTGCTTGTGAGTTTGTTGATGCGCTCTCTTTTTGTTTTTTGGACGTAGGCATCTAAAGCGATAAATTTTCCCCTCAGGACTGCTTTTGCTATATCCCACAGGTTTGAGTAGCTGTGTCTTCATTGTTATTATACTCAAGGACGTTAATGATTTCTTTTTTTATTTCTTCCTGCACCTAACTCTTATTAGGCATAAGGTTGTTTAATTTCCATGCCTTTCTGTAGGGTTGAACATTTTTGGAATTCCACCTTTAGTGTATTGTGTTCTGAGAAGATACAAGGTAAGATTTCAATTCTTTTGATTCTGTTGAGGTTTGTTTTGTGTCCTTGGATATGATAAATTTTGGAAAATGTTCCATGGGCCAATGAAAAGAATGTGTATTCTTTAGCTTTGGGCTGGAGTGTTCTATATACTTCTATCAAGCACAGTTGCTCTAAGGTCTCATGTAAGTCCTTTATATCTTAGTTTAATTTATGTTTAGAGGATCTGTCCATTTTTGTAAGAGAAGTATTAAAGTCCCCTGTTATTGTGATGTTATAGGTTATCATATTGCTAGACTAATTAAGGTCTGTTTCAAGAATCTGGGAGCATTTAAGTTGGGTGCATAAATATTTAGTATTGAAATGTCTTCTTCTTGTATTTTTCCCTTGACCAATATGAAATGTCCCAACTTCGTCTTTTTTAACTTTAGTTGTTTTTAAATCCCATATACCTGAAAATAAGGTTGTAAACACTCTTTTCTTCTGAATTCCATTTGCCTGAAAAATTGTCTGCCAACCCTTAACTCTGAACTTTAATTTGTCTTTTGAGGCTCGGTGTGTTTTCTGCAGGCAGTAAATGGATGGCTTGTGTTTTTTCAGACAATCAGCCAATCTGTGCCTCTTCAGTGGGGAATTCAATCCATTAACATTTATTGAGATTATTGATAAGTGTGGTAGCATTTTATTCATCTTATTTAGTGAAATTCCATTGCTTAGTTTTATCTTTTGCATCTTTGTGGAAGCTAGATTCTGTCCTTTTAATTTCTGGATGCTCACTTTGCTAGTGGCCCATTGTGATGGTCACTGTGTAGAACGTGTTGAACTATTTCCTACAGAGGTGGTATTGTTTTATACCTGGCAGCTTACACGATCTTGTCTTTTGTCTTAACTTTAGACAGGTTCATCACAATCTGTCTTGGATAAACTCTATTAGAGTTGTGACGACCAGGGGTCCAATATCCCTCTGAAAGCAGTGTGTCAGAATCTTGGTGTTATTTAGGAAATTTTCATTAGACAGGTTCATCACAATGAACTTTAGACAGGTTCATCACAATGTGTCTTGGAGAAACTCTATTAGAGTTGTGACGACCAGGGGTCCAATATCCCTCTGAAAGGACTGTGTCAGAATCTTGGTGTTATTTAGGAAATTTTCATTTATAATATTCTCTAGTATGGTTTTCATTCCTCTAGGGTATTTTTCTTCCCCTTTTGGGATACCTATAACTCATATGTTTAAATGCTTTATAAAGTCCTATAATTCTGTCAGTGAACATTCTGCTTTCTCTCTCTTCTGCCTCTTTAACTATCTGATTTATCTCAAGAGCTTTGTCCTCTACCTCTGAGATTCTTCTGTATGGTCTAATCTGTTGTTGATACTTTCTATTGCATTTTTAAGTTCCCTACTTGACTGCTTCAGTTCCTTCAGCTCTGCTATATTCTTTCTATATTCTTCATATCATTCATCGCTTATTTTATTCTGTTTTTGGATTTCCTTTTGGTTATTTTCCACTTTCTCAGCAATATCATTCATTTTTTTCATCATCTGTATTCTAAATTCCCCTTCTGTCATTTTCAAAATTTCTTTATAGGTGGAATCCTCTGCAGCAGCTACCTCATGTTCCTTTGTAGTGGGGGTAGGTGTGATTTGGACTGGTTTTTCATGTTGCCAGGATTTTTCTCCTGATTCTTCCTCAAGAGTGTATTCTTTTATCTGTTACCTTGCCCTAATTTTCCTTGCACTCCCTCTTGCTCTTTAAGTTACCATGCCTCTGGCCTAAGATTTCAATGAGTCCTTTTGGTATATAACCAAATGAATAAAAGGTTGAAGAGCAAGAAGGGAAAAAAGATTTAAAAAAATAAAAAAGAGAAAGGAGAGGTGGTGATTAAAATGGAATATTGACAAAAAGAAGAGAGACACAGAAAGAGGGAGACAGGAGTAATAAAGATGTACATTAGGATATGTTGACCCAACCTTAAAAACCCCCAACCTCTGGGGGTGCTGGGTTGGGTGGTTCCTTTGAGGTCTGCAGCTCTTTGCCAGCCTGAGCAGACATAGTACCCCACTTCCACCAAATAGAGAAAAAAGGCAAGAATACTATAAATCAAACCAGTACAAACAAACAGAAAACCTTATGGGATAAAATTGGGAGAAAAACCAAATAACAGGGGCAGAAATGCTAGCCAAATGAAGTTCTTATTATTAAAGAAGGCAACAATAGAAAATTATGTTTAAAGCAGAAAAATGAGGACAGAAAAGAAAAATTTAAAGGGAAAATGTTGAAATTAAAAAAACAAACAAACAAAAAACAAAGCAGTGTGTACATTTTGCTGAATGTTGTCTGGGCAACAGGTGATCTTGCGGGGTATGAGATGTTAATCACAATGCTGATACAGCTATATGAGATGGAGACTGGGGGCCTCTGCTGATTTCTCAAACCCCGCAGGGTGTAGGGCCTAAATCTCTCCTCAGCCCACTTAAAAGACACTTTAAACTATTAACCTTGGCTAAGTAGAAGCTTTTCTAGGAAAGCACTTATTGCTGGGATCTCTCCTGAAGTGGCTGCCTGCTTATTCAGTGTGCCAAACAGGTCTCATTCTTTGCCCCTGAGGGCTGATGCTGCAAGGCAGCCCTCCTACTGCCACAGACTGAAAGCTGTTTCAGTCCTAACCTTTGGTGCTGCTTAGTCACTAGATCACTCACCCAAAGTCTCCCAGCTGGAGCCTCACTCTGCAACCCTGAGGGAAGAGCCTGAAGGGGAAGTTCTCCCACAATGGCTGCAGGGGCACCCCATAGCCAAACAGTTTAGCTCACTTCTGGCTCAGCAGCTCAAAGCTTAAAGTCATCTGCACTGTCACCCAGGTTCTTCTAAGGTAGTTCAACTGAGTGCTCAAGTCCAAAAAACCAAAACAGCCCACTGGGAAGCCTTACTGATTTGCAGTCTCGCTGCTGTTGTAGTTACAGCTATGGCAGCCATGGCCTCAGACCTATCAAACACAACCACCTTCTGCTTCTTCACTGTTTTTGTCCTCCTCTTGGGGTCCAGAAGTCTCTTGCTGTCTCCCTGCATCTCCCAAGGGATGTTTCTGGGCAGAGCCGACAAGCCAGAGATACCTGCAATCTTCCCTTCCTAATCTCACCACGCCCGGTTGCAACTGTTACTCAGTTGCCATCTTGCTCCCTCCTCCTAGTTTTTCTATTTTTTTCTAAAGAGCACTTTACATTTCACATTATAGGATTGGGGTTATCATTGTCAGATGTCTGTGTTTACTTACAATGTGTCACCTACAAAATGAGCATAATAGCATTTTATTAATCACAAATATTTAATAAATACTTTAAATAGAAGTATTAAGTAAATTTCACAAGGAATAAAAGAAGGAAGCAAGCTGATCTCCATAATTTATTATAATTGGCCAGAATTCCCACTAATTTATTAAGATGTCTATCTATCTAATCTGTTTCTATATATGGATATGTATCTATTGCTATGGATTCTTCACTCATTATATCAGACTTTGTTAGTAGCAATTGTCATTATCTTTATATAGAGAGGCAGACCTGTGTCAAAGAATAAAGTACATGTAAAGAATTAAAGATTTTTAATATTTCTTTGAAATTTCAGAGGTTGTAGCCTGCTAACTATATAGACAGAGGTAGCATTTTATAGTACTCAAGCTAAACTGAAGTTTTCTATACATGACATAGAATTGAAGATGTTGAAAATATTTCTGAAAGCAGGCAATTCATTTTCTTATGGTTAGAACACTCTACATCTATGTTTTTATTTATATAGCGGAAACAAATTAGTTATACAGTAAATAATTCTAAATATAGAAATATCAGTATCAAAAATCTCTGAAAGTAAAAAATATACATATCAAATACATACAATGAATCAACAACCGTCCTATCTTTTTAACACCTTTGTTTCTCTTTGCTATTAAATATTATATTTATTATATTTTAACAAAAAGATTGCCTATTTAGAATAGGATAAGTATATTTCCACTTTGTAAAATCATCTTGTTTTTGACTCCTTCGTTTACCCCTAAACTAAATTGGTTTCATTGATAATTCGGAACTTTCTAAGGGGACACAGTGTAATGGAAGGGGCAAGTCTTTGAAGTCATATAGAGTTTGAGATCTCCCAATTCCATGGTGTAAAACTGTGTGGTCGGGGCAACTTCATTTTATTCCTTATTTCTTTGATTCTTTGCTTTTTAAAGGTGCACAAAAATATACTCATGTAACTTATTGTGGTCATTTAATGTAGAGCCAATGTGCACAATATCCATGAGATTGTCTCCATTCTCTTTTTTGTTTTGTTTCTCTTGTCCCCTTCATTTGTCAAAGTATTCATATGGAACCTCCATATATATCAGAGTCCTGATACTTATATGCACGTAAAAGATTAAAATGATAATGGACATGTTTGCCTGCCATCAAAACTCTGGATTTATTTATGGTCTGATTTTTATGTACTAACTACCAAACTGGTAACACGTTTAAAAAAAATACCACTTTAGAGCAAACATTATTCAATGAAATAAATCTAATAATTTAGAATAGGAAAGGAACCTTACAAGTAATTTATCTCAATTGTTGCCAAACTTTCATTTATAAAACATCCTTCTCAGAAGTTTGTTCAAAGTAGTCTTTCATGCTCTACCTCCAAATATTCTGATGCAGTGTGTAAATACATTCATTTCTGATAAGCACATGATGATTCTGAGTTAGGATTCTGAGGATCCTATTGTGAAACTATATCACCTCATGGTAAGGTAGATAAAATATAGTAACACTTACTGAGATTAGCAAAAAGGTCACTCAGATAATTAGTGATGGGGGGGTATTATCAGAATTCAGGTTTCTAGTATTAAATAAGACAGTAATTCTTACCGATCACATTATTATCTGAGTAGGTGCATGAAATAGATCCAGTCGAATTCCATCATCTTTTCCCCTAGGGATTCTTTTCCCTGAAGAAAGCAATATGTCTCCAGATGGCAATATCAACTATGGAATGAAGCCATGAGTTTTTTCTTTGGCCCATTTTCTTCCCAATTGACTATAATGTTATGGCATGTTCTTAACACAGAATCTGTTCAACACTATCAATGGAGCCAGAAAATTAGCTTCAAAGAACCTAATGCCATTTTATAGCTGGGAATATCTTAGTAATTATCTAGTCATACCTATCATTTTAAAGACAGGAAAATTCAGACTCTGGTCTTCTCCAAGTTCATACAGAATTAAACTTTTCCACTGCCAAACCAAGGCTCTTTATAGTATAACTACCGTGGGAACAAATTAGAGTGATAATATAGATAAGGAGTTCTTCATTTATCAAAACTTCTTATTAGAAAGAATATAGTTTATAAAAAAAAGTCAAGCTAAATGATAAAAATGTTACAAAAATTAAAGCATTGAATTGAGAATATAATATTAAAAATGACACTGTATATTTAATGGCAAGCTTGAAAAGATACATAGGAAGGAATAATACAAAAATATTTTTTTGAAAAAGTATTATCATAGAAGGTACTGAAACATAATAATTAGCACATAAATTAAATTTTAAAGAAAGAAATATTTGTTCAATATATTATTTTCTGATCTCTTCCCTTAGTAGATATTAAATCCCAGTCTGTTAAAGCACTTATTCTCAGTCAGATGAGCAAATCTGAATTACCTGAGGACTTGTCAATATTCACTTGCTATTCTTTCATCCAGCCTACGGTGTATGTCAGTGACAGAAATGTTTATGTTGGAAAAAATCACCAGCTGGTTTTATTTTGACACTTTGCTGCCAACCATACTGAAAACATTGCATTGCATTTTCTGTTAATAACTCTTTGTCCAAAAAGAAAGCAGATAATTATTATTTAATTAACACACATTGGACATTGCCTTATATGATTAGAAACAAACATTTTCTATCAATCTAGTCACTTATTTTAATCCTGGACATAGTGAAACATGTTAATAATTCTAAAAAATATGGGGCTTGGCATCTATTCTGGGCAACTTTGGGTCATAAGAATGTAAAAATTAAAATAAGTTAGATTGGTGGTTAGTTATTAATTCCCTGAACAAGTATGTTATATGAAATGCAAATTGACAAGCAAAGCAAGCATTCTATATGTATAACTGCACAAGAGGCTAGGAAAACAGCATAATAGAGAGTCATTTGACATATGACTACCCTATGGTCATGTTAGGAAAAGAAAAGAGAAACTGCCTATGACCCTTTGAATTTTTTTTTTCAGATAATTAGGGAGGGCACATGTTTTGTTTACATACTTTATTTTTATACAGATTTATCAAAATTTTAAGTGTGCCCCCTTCACCCAGATAGTGTACACTCTACCCAATAGGTGTGGATTTAATAATTCCTTCTTTCCCCTTTCCTCCAGCTTGCTTTCACTGAGATTTACTTCCCTATATATACTTAAGTGTTGATAGATTAATTCTAATTTGGTATTGTATTGAGTACGTGTTTGTTCTCCATTTTTGTGATGTGTGACTTAGAAGAAGGGTTTCTATTTCCATCTAGATTGTCTAGGTCACCGTTTCTATGGCTGAGTAGAACTCCGTATTATGGTTGTACCACACTTTATTAATCCATTCTCGTATTGATGGGTACATGGGTTGTTTGCATATTTTGTGATTGTGCATTATGTCACCATAAAAATTCAAGTGGCAATGATCTTTTTCCTTTGGGCATATGCCCAGAAATGGGATTTTTGGATCAAATGGCCGGTGTACAATAAGTTCTTTGAGGTGTCTCCTTAGAATTTTCCGTAGAGTTAGTATTAGTTTGCTGTCCTAACAATGGTGTATAAAAGTTCCTTTCTATAATTGGGTTTTAGCTTTCATATGAAAGCTATAAATTAGCTTCATATTAGGGCTGAATTCAGAATTTGGTAATTAAATTTTTATCTTCTCTATTTTCCATGTTCCTTGAAGGTAGCTAAATATTATCATAAATAATATTTATGTATTTATGTAAATCAAAATATTGGTACTCCAGTATAATATTTATGTATTTATGTAAAACAAAATACTTTTGTTTTACACCAAAAGCCTCAGACATATTACTTATAAGTTCAATAAATGTTGCTTGGCTAAGGAGTGTTGAAATAAAATGATTGGGATGTCATTTTTTAATTAAAATAATTAAATTTAGTAGAGTTTACTTGAATGATTGATGAATTGAGCAGCCCTCAGAACCAGAACAGGTTCAGTGAACTGAACTTATTGGTCAGAGTTTACATGAACATTAATTAAAAAATAAGAAATTGTATTAAACATAAAATTTTAGTAAAATATAGATTAACACTTTTAAAATTTATATGAGCATTTAAAAATCTATAAAGTAGACAAGGGAAAAAAACTCAAAAGCATTGCCCCTGCCTTCCTATGTATATTCCCACAACACACTGCACATTGCTTGGCCGTTTTGCCAAAACCTTAGGCATCTTTTATAACCCTCACATTTTCCTACGTGTTATTTCCATTACGTGCAACACTCTTCCTTCATTGTTCACAAGTCTAACTCTCACAAATCTGATAAAGCCATTTGGAGAAATCTTTCCAATGCTCAAATCACTATTGACAGCTTCCTTTGCTGGGCTTCCTCAAGTCCTTAGTAACACTTTTTATAAAAGTAAGTATATACACACATACACACACACAAACACGTATGTAATGTGCTCATATATGTGTATATTCTAATTATGAATTTGGTTATCTATTTTCCTTATGATTGAATTCTACAAGGTTAAAAATTATATTTTATTAATCTTTTCCTATAACATTGTCTGACATGTAGCTTATATTCAAAAACTGACTTGTTATTGAGCAAAAGCTCAGTATTGATTTTCTTCCTAAGCACTGACTGAATAACCATATTGGCAAACTATGTGTATTAAAACAGCAAGTCCTCAAACTCTTTGGCACCTGGGACTATTTTCATGGAAAAGAAGCTATCTACAGACCTGGGGTCAGGATCATTCAAGTGTATTACATCTCCACCAGGGATAATCAAGCATTAAATTCTCATTAGTAGTGAGAAATCTAGACTCCATGCACGTGCAGTTTACATTAGGGTTCAAGCTCCGAATTCTGCCCCTTATTTAACAGGAGGTGGAGATCATGAGATGATGCCGATGATGGGGAGTGGGTCTAAATACAGATGAACCTTTGCTCACTTGCTCACTGCTCACCTCCTCCTGCGAGGCCAGGTTTCTAACAGGCCACAGACAAGTACTAACCCATGCCAGCGTTGGGTGCTCCAGTATTAAAAACTCCACAAAGCAAATATTCCATAAAATTTATTATGCTGGGCTAAGAGTTCAGGTGTCCATTAAATTGTTTTCTTTTTATTTCTTTCTAATTTCACAATATAAGGGGGAAGAAATGTTTTTGTTACATGGATAGCTTTAATAATGCTTAAGTTAGAGCTATAAGGGTGCTCATCTCTGGATTAGTGTTCCTCACACCTGTTAGGTGGGTTTATACCCCACCTGAACTCTTCTTTCTTCCCTTGTTGATTTCTAATGATTTTCACTTCTCTGTGCACCTATCTGCCCATAAATTAGTTCCAAATTATTAAAGAATACATGTGGTGTTTGTTTTTCTATTCTTGAAATACTTCACTAGGATAATGGCCTACAGTTCTGTTCAAATTGCTAAAAAAGATATTATTTCATTTGTTTTTAGAGGTGAATAGTGCTCTGTGTTTTATATATATATATTCCATATTTTGTTCATTTACTTATGCTTTGATGGGCACTTGGATTGATTCCATATGTCTTGCAATTGTGAATTTCCCTGTAATAAGCATTCAAGGGCAGGCATCTTTTTGATAAAATAAACTCTTTTCTTTTGGGAAGATACCCAATAGTACAATTGCTATGTTGAATGGTGTCTCTGCTTTTAGTTCTTTGAGAAATCTCCATGCTGTTTTTTATAAATGTTCTACTAATTTTTCACTTCCACCAACAGCGTACAAACATTCCTTTCTCTCTGCATCTACACTCCCATCTATTGTTTTTAATTATAGCTATTCTGACAGTGAATATCTCACTGTGGTTTTAATTTGAATTTCCTTGCTGATTAGCAAACCCACAGCCAACATATTAGTGAGTAGGGAAAAGTAGAAAGCATCGCACCAAAGAAGTGGACAAGACAAGAATAAGACAAGAGTGCCCATTATCACCACTTCTGTTCAATAGAGTATTGGAAGTCCTCCCCAGAGGATAGGAAAAAGAAGGAAACCAAATGTATTTAATTTGGGAAAGAGAAGATCAAACTATCACTTTTCACTGGTGATTCCATCTTATACCTAGAAGATTTCAAAGACTCTACCAAGAGACTGCTGGGATTAATAAATAAATTCAGTGAAGTGTCAGGTTACAAAATCAAAATGCACAAATCAATAGCATTACTCTATACCAATAATAGTCAAGCTGAGAGTAAAATCAAAGACTTAATACCATACACAATAGCTATAAAGAAAATAAAATACTTTGGAATATACTTTACCAAGAGGGGAAAATCTCTACAAGAGATATGAAACACTAAGGGAAGAAATCACAGAAGACACAAATAGAAAATAAATCCTGCTCATGGATCAGTGGTATCTACGCTGTGAAAATGTCCCTCGTACACAAAGTAAAAGTAATTTACAGATTCAAAATATCAACATCATATTTCACAGATGTAGAAAAAATAATTCCATGCTTTATTTGTAATCAAAAAATAGTCTGGATAACAAAAGCAATCATAAGCAAAAAGAACAAATCTGGAGACATCATTACCAGACTTTAAACTATGTATTACGAGGTTATAGTAACCAAAATAGCATAATATTAGTACAAAAATAAAGACATAAACCAATGGAACAAAACAGAGAACCCAGATATATAAAATCATCTCCCTACAGAGGGGCACCTGTGGCTTAGTGAGTAGGTCACCGGCCCCATCTACCAAGGATGACGGATTTGAACCTGGCCCTGGCCAAAATGCAACCAAAAAAGAAAAAAAAAAATCATCTCTCTATAACCAACTGATCTTCAACATACACTGGGGAAAAGGAGCCCTATTCCACAAATTGCACTGGGAAGATTGGGTAGTCACATGTGGAAGAATAAAACAGGTCCCATATTTCTCACCATTTAGAAAAATTAATTAAAGATGGATAAATGAAAGGCATAAAATCTTAACAATTCTAGAAGAAAATGTAGAAAAATTCATAGACTTTAGCTTAGGCAAAGAATTTATGAATAAGACCCCGAAAGCAATTAAAGCAACAACAAAAATAAATCAATGCACAAATTAAAATACTTCTGCACAATGGAAATAATCAACAAAGCAAATAGACAACCTACAGAATGGGAGAAAATGTTCACAAGCTATATAGCCAATGAAGATTTAATATCTGGAATCTATGAAGGACTCAAACGAATCAGCAGGAAGAAAACCAACAACTCCATTAAAAAGTGGGCAAAAGAGATCAAAATAAGTGTTTCAAAAGAAGATAGGTAAATGCCCCTGATACATATGAAAAAATCATTTTCTATTTTCACAAAGATATTGCTCCCATTTCTAAGCTGTCATTTGGGTTTACTAATTAGATTAGGAATAAATGGGCATAAAATCTAAGCAAGAACAGCAATGGTTCGTGTGTGTAAGTCTATCAAAATGTACACTGGATTAACTGTTAATTGTATATGTACAAGACATTTGTTACATTAGTATCTTCTTCTTCATTTCATGTGATTTTCCTGCCCAAGTCTACCAATCCTCAAGCACCAGAAAGGGGAGTTTTAGTCTAAGCTCACTCTGTGAACAATAAGGATTATTGTAGGATTATTCTAAGCTTACTCTGTGAACAACAAGGATTATTTACATTTTGATTATTAATCAAAAGTAAATAAAAAGGCCACTCAAAATTAGAATCTCTCAGAAAGCAAGAGAAAGTAGATCTGTATGCCTTCTGATATCAGAAATTCCTAGAACTAAGTATGACTGAACATGCTTGTGGCCTTATTTGTCAGCACATGAAGAGAACTTGCAGAAAATAAAACACAATAGATGAAAAAGACCTACTGTCGGAGATGTATAAAAAGACATGATACGTATACTTTTCAGGTGTTACTACATCCAAGTGTTAGAAACTATATCCAAATATCTAATATTCAAGTGGTTAGATGCTCAGATATGGTATCTAATGACTTGGATATAGTAATGCCTGAATCTACCTAGCTCAGTTCTAAAACTTTGCCATTAAAATTTTATTAATTTCTTTCGGGACTAAGTTGGTTTGAGTTTAGTCTGGCTTTGACTATCAGTGTTTGATTATATTTTCTCTTAATTCTCTCTACTAATGAGATTTTTTAGAAATGATATCATAGTTGATTCGACTTAGCATCCTAGAACATTGAAGATGTTTTGAGAATCCATAACTCAGGTTTCACCACAGATCTAAACACTGAAGATCCTGATGTCTGCATTTTTTTTTTTTTTTGGTTTTACTAAGCTTATTTTGTAACTGACAAAAATTGTACATATTGTGTATATGATGATTTAAAATACGTATATATTATGGAAAGAATGGCTAAATCAAGGTACTCAACACATACATTACCTTATACATTTTTTTTGTGGTTAGAACTCTTAAAATCTACTTTTTAAAACAATTTTCACCACTACCATACATTGTTATTACCTATAGTCACCATGTTGTACAATAGACTTCTTATAGAATCTACATTATTGTAATTTCTAATTTCAAGAAAATATTAAGCACCCTCTGTGTTACGTTTATTTGACAGCTCATGTATTTGCCATGTGTGTTCTTATTTCTGGGTTAAACATCTGATATTGCTCAGCTATTTCTCTTGTAATAAAATCTGGTTTAGCCATTATTTTCCTTTCTTCCCATGGATGCTGTTAGGATTATGTCATTTTTTCCTCTAAAATCTTTTGAATGTGTTTCCTCCAAATTGAATTGAAAGCAAATTGCAAAACATTTTCTGGCTAGCTTAGCATATAATGAAAACATTACTAATGATGACTAAAATATGGCATAGTTTTTGCTGAGGTGTAAGGCCGTTACATTTTTAAGTATAATTAAACAATATTGAGCTGTGGTCAATTAGAACCCAAAGATCATTTACATACAAATTACATCCAACATGGAGCTTTACTAACTCACATGAAGATGTAAAGAACTAAGCAATTCACCTATTTCCTTCCCTGAATATTTCTTTATTAAGCAGCACAGATCAAGTAATAATAAACAATTTTAGCATTATGATTTTGAAAGTCCTCAGCAGATTATTTTACACAGATAACGTAATGTAAGTTGGCTGAAATACTTAATTAGCATGAGCATGTAAATATCATATAAATGGCTAGATTACATGTTCATTATTATAACTCTGTAGTTTTAATTTATTAAATTAATCAAGATAGATCAATACTATCGTAGACCTCAAATTTAATATGGTATTTTGAGAGCTAAATTTCCTTGTCATATATTTTATGTATTTATGATAAAAATTAAACATACTTATTTTAGGAATTGTAGAAAATAAGGCATAAATTATTTTTAGGAATTTCTCAGTCTTTAAAAATGGCAATTAGTAATGTTTAGACACACACAAAGAAAAAAATACACATTACAGACAATTATAGGGTTACACATTCTTTCACCTAAATTTATAACATGAGAATCTTCTCATTATTAAATATTCTTCAAGGTCATCAATTTTTAACTAATGGAGCAGGATTTCCTATGGCTTAATAATCAGTCAATTATGAGTTATGACCTTTTAAAAAAAAGTTATAGTATCTGGGCAAACCAAGGAAACTAAAGGACAGGATTTATGGAGACTTTACGAGGCTGTTAGTATGTTCCAAAATGTCTGGGTAACAGACTTTTTGTCTAGTTGCTGCTTGAAATTCAGGAAAGCCCTGGGATCCTCTGTTAGCCAGCGGAAGCTGGGAGTGATCCATATGGACTGACTTCGTGTCTCTGTGCACTGAACTCCATGCCACTCTGTAATTTCATTCCTGGAGACTGGTGAAAGGACACCTGGCGCAGCTGAGGTGTTCCCTGGAACAAAACCATATCTATCTATATGCTGAAATTTGTCTAATTTATGCAAGGCTGGGATCAGATGATAGCAGTGGAGCATTCCTACGACCTTAAGTGTTCTTAATGTTTTAAACGTTTATTCACAAAAGTGTATCCCACAGTTATGCTCTTGTGGAGCCAGAAAATTGCCACCTCTTTGTAGAACGTTTCCAATTATGCTGCCATGTCTCTTGATCGTGTTGACTTTCTTCTGACTCTCAGCATTTAAACTTTATTTGATTTACTCCCATGAAGTCTACATTTCTTCCTTTTATCAATTGAGTTCATCACGGAAAGTTTTCTGTCCAGTAGTTATGCATTTGTACACTAAAACACCAAAAAGTTTAGCAGACAGGACGGGGTGAGGGAAGATATTTGTTTCTTTTAAAAACACCAATTGGGGAGGGGTGGGGGGAGGATGGGTAGAGGGAGGGCAATTAGTGGGAACACACCTACTGTGCATCTTAGCAGGGTACTGGCGAAACTTATTAAAGGTAGAGTATTAATGTCTTTATATAGTGATCAAGGAAATGCCATGAAGGATATCTGTAACAGTATGATCAAAATATTTCTGAATGTATATGAATCGTGCC